>SADC01001290.1:0-265052 GCA_004194705.1 Ditylenchus dipsaci | reverse complement strand
CAGATGTCCTGCTTTAGCAGGATTTCCTGCTTTTTGGTTTTGGAAATCTGCTTTTTGACAGTGGAAAAAGCAGGAATTTTTGCACATTTTTGCATGTGATATAAAGTCAACGAGTCAATGTAAATTTCTTTGAATAATTGTATTCCTCTGTATTCAAACTAATTTTACTTTTCACTTTTTATTTGCACACATTTTTCCAGCGTTTTCTAATTCTGTTTTTCAGAATGTTCCTATATTCAGTACGGTTAAGCGAAGTAAGAAGTTCAGTGATGAAGTTCGAATAAATAATTCATTCTGCTTTTTGCAGATTTTTTGTTTCAAAATCCTGCTTTTCGAATCAAAATCCTGCTTTGAAGATTTGCATCTGGCACCTGGGGGTAGAGCCGAAATTAATAATAAAAAACATGCAAAAAACCAAAATTTGAAAAGGCGCCAATAAAAAAAAGTGTACAGTCTACTCTCGATAAACTGGCACTTTGAAAAGCCCTATTTGGCTGGCAGACAGAGAATAGGCAAAGTAACATCACTAAACTGGCACCCCGATAAACTGGCACCCAGTCTGGTCCCAGGGGTGCCAGTTTATCGAGAGTGAGCTGTACCCAATTATTTTTTCTACTGACTTGTTGCAACCGTTCACACTAGAGGTGATAACGAATCGTTATTAATGATACAGTTTTGTGTTTTAATAAATTCACAATGCAACTGTTTTTGCTGCATTTCAATTTGCTGTTTTTGCGAACCATGGCAAAAATAGATACCGAAATACAACGTCTTTTTAATCAAATACCGTACCCAATTATCGAGCGAAGCCGAATCATCACTCTACTTCATACTCTGTCTGTTGACCTGCGCTCTAAAATAAACGTCAATAGTTATGAGGTAATCATAGGTGGGCAGGCTCATGTGCTACTCAGTATAGAAGCTCAAAGACAAAATTGCCTCTGTCAAAGTATATGTATATATATACTCTACACTACTACTATACTCTCTCACCTTGTATTCATCAAACACGTGTTATATTTCTTCAAAAAATTGTTTGTTATGCCTCACAGACAAAATATTAAAAAAAATTTGTTGTCGTCTATTTCCAATGCTAAAATTGGTCAGCTAAATTCCAATTTTTACCGAGATAAAAATGCTGTTACTATTTGTCTTATATCCAAGTCGCTTTTATTCTCACCTTGTTGGTTATTCTTCCGACTACTAGTCTAGAATATAATGGACAGAACAAGGTTTGTATTGAATTTTCAATAAAATTCAACTCCGCCATAACTTCAAATTGCAACGCCGCTTCACTACGGTCTATAAGGCCTGCTCTAGCAGAGATTTTGTTCAATTATGAGGTTACCGTCAAAAATATGCCACAATTTTGTTTTTAGTTTGTCTTCTTTCTCTGAGCATAAAAAATCATCTGGCTTTTCCTAGTCAGAACCATATTTCAGTGTGATTCGACGACCGACGAAATTACGAGAAGTATTAATGATTCATACTTTATTTCAGATACTTTGAGCAACTGGCCAATCTACACCAACTCCTACTACCCACAATACAGCAAAGACAAACATCTAAATCCATTCAAAAACGAGAAATTCACAGCTGGTCTACTTATGCTACCTTGGCAGCTGTGGGTGGTCTGGCGGCTATAGGGGCTGCCCCTTCTATGCTTATGAAAGTACAAAGAGCGACGCAATCGAACAGCCACAGTTGTTCAACCAAACCTTTGAAATTTACCAAATCTTGGAGAGAAACTTCCAACTACGCTATCAAAAAGAGCAAAAAGCTTCAGGTTCATCCACTGTAACCTCAAGCAAATCATGGTCATTGAGCAAATTATGGCCTTGGAGCCGCAAAAAAGATTCTCCAGCGCCTACTCCAGTCGCTCAACCTCTGAATCGCCGGAATTCAACCCATATTCGAGTAGGGAGAGACCGAGGAGTGACGAAATGATCCGCCAAGACGATTGTTCCAGCTGCCTTGGTATCTTCAGGAGGCTTGTTTTGAGGAGCAAGACTATATCAAAAAGAAAGAGACAAGTTAATGGCCGATTACATCAAGTATACTACAGAACAGAAGCATAAAGCCTATCAGGAATATCTGAAACAAGTGGCTGCCCAAACAGATAAAGCCAGGAAAATGCTGAGGAAGCGGTAAAAGACCAGATAGTCAAGGGGCAGCAATATGAGGATGTGGGACGTCCAGATGGGACAAATTTTAACAGGGTCGTTTCAATTGGTATTATATATTATTTGTAATGGGTATTATAAAAAGTACCTATTTTCTCTCATTGGCCCCCCACTCTAATAAAATATATAGGGTTGTCGGCCGGAAATTTTCGGCGGCCGAGCAGAAAAATGAATAGACGCGGTTTTGGGGGGGAAAATTGGTTCGTAGATTTTTTTCCCTTCTTTGAATTCGCAACTTTTTTGAATTTTTGTTCATGTTGCAGTTTTGGAGACATTTTTCATTCCTGGCTCACTTAGGCATTGTCTAACGTAAGAGCAACTAAATAGCTGAAAATAAAAAGCGTGAATCCAAAAAAGTAAACAAAAAGAAGATAATAGTACCTACGTTGGGAGATACACAAACAGTTTTATTCTTCTCACACATGAACTCTTGTCCACACCGAAATAATTTATTGAACGAACATCTACATCGTGGTGTGCAGAACAGATAATTTATCTAACAGATAAATTCGAATTATTCTTATCGGACAGATAAAATTTATCTGCCAGATAAAATTTTATCTGGCAGATAAAATTTTACGGGTCAGATAAAATTCGAACTTTAAATAAAAATCAATACGAAATTAAAATGGGTCTATACTTGCGAATCTAATGAATTTTTCAAGAAGAACAGTGATTAAAATAATTTATGGTTTGCGCGAAAATTTGGCTGAAAAATTTCGAAAGCCATAAACTATTTTAATCATTATTCTTCTTGAAACTTCTGTAGATTTGAAAGTGTGGAACCCATTTTTTTAATATTATGCTAATTTTTACTTAAACTCGAATTCTATCTGACCGATAAAATTTTTCTGTCAGATAAATTTTATCTGTCAGATAAAAATAATTCGAATTTTACCTGTTAGATAAATTTATCGGTTCAGATAAATTTATCTGTTCTGCGCACCACGATCTACATGCTGCGTAACTCAAAAATCCTCCCCCCCCCCCACAAAAGATTAACAATTTCAATGGGCTCCTTTTCATTCCACTATCTCGAAAGACTTCACACGTTGCTTGGCGCCATATGAAAAGTGAAATAAGAACAAGAATTACAGGGATGCGAGATCTATGGAAAGGCTACAGAATGCGACAGAAAAAAATGGCCGGTCTAGCCGAAATTTGAAAATTTCGGCCAGCCATGCCGAGCCAAAGGCCGAAAACCTAAACTATCGTCTGACCGAAAAAATGTTGGTTTTCGGCCGGAAAAGCCGAAATTCGGCGGCCGACAACCCTAAAAATCTACCTCTTAAACTTCATACAGTAAATCTTTTGCTAATCTGTTATTGTTTTTTCTTACTTACCGCCAGCTCTACCTTTTTCGCTTTTAGATTTCCGCTGAGCACCCAAAACACTCCAGATAGACTTATAATGTTTCTTATTTCTCGAGTTTGAAAAATAAACACAAGATAGGGCAAATTCAGTATTTTGAAAATAGTACCATCCTAGACAGTCCTCCGTCCCAACCGAATGAGGTCCGACCTTGACTAGACGGTCAAACAAAAAAAATTTGACGCAACGGTGGACGGTAATTTGTAAAAAATCTAAAATTGGAACGGGGGACGGGACGCCGTCTAATTTTTAAGAAATGTGTCACTATGATTTTGAGAGGTGGTCCAAGCTTTAGCCATATATTTCACCTCAATTCTTTATATTCATGAAGCTTATTTAGGTTCCGAGCAGCCAAAAATCTACCAGAATTACCCTCCAGATTACGACACCAGCAAATCTAATAGCAAATCTAAACCGAATAGTAAGAGCAATCCTTTAATCAAGCAAGGACTCGGAAGAGCAAATACACAAAGTGACCAAATGAAACACGGGAGGATAAAATAATTTGTAAATTAGCTAAAACTTCGAATTTATACAATATAAGTGTGTTTTAAATGCTATCAAATAAAAATTGAATCGATTCCAGATAAAGTGCTTTGGTTTTTGCTTTACTTTTGTGTGGGCGAACTACAGCAGCAAAAGCTTAAATTTCACCAGCAAATTTTACACAGTTAAAGCTCCATAGAATGTCCCCCTGAAGTTCGATTTTCAGCTATTTCGAAAATTTTTTACCTTGAATTCTGAAAAGCCTGACCTAGCTTACACTAAAAAGTTAGTAAATTTGCCATGATTTTTTAAAATACTTAACTGACAATGGAACCATTCAAATTGGCCCCTGCGAAAATCCTCCTATAATTTACCAGCAACTAAAATGCTCATACTTTTTTGGGAACTCGTTTTTTAAAATCTCTTTTTAGAAAGAAATTCACTGGTGAAAACAGAATGTCTTAGAACGAGAATTAAAAAACGTGTTATTCAAAGTTAGGCTAAGGGATATTTTTCAAATGTAGTTTTTCTCCAAACGACATTATTCCGAACGACATTTTCCTAAATGACGTTTTTCCAAACGACTTTTTTCCAAAACGACACTTCTCCATTGTTCCGACAATTCTCAAAAACGACAGTTCTCGAAACGGTTAGTTAGTTATCAGCTCCTGTCAAAATTTAGCAGTATACATTATTCTTTACCCATCCAACCAGACAGGAGTAGCGAAAACTCAGCACTGAAAAGTCGGCACTGGAAAACTCGGCATCGTGAAAATTCTGGAAAATGGGAATTAAATAAGAGAAAATAGTATGTTTGGCCACTTCGCCGCCAAAGACCGACATACTCCACATTGCAAGGGAATAAGAACATGTACATATGCGGTTGGGGACGTTTTTTTCAGTGCCGAGTTTTCCTTCTATTTAAAAACTTGGAAAAGTATCGTTTTGGAAAAATGTCTCCTAGCCGTAATTTTCTTGCATAAAAAAATGCGAAAAGTTGCATTTTTCTAGACGCTTTATGTATTAAACAAAAGCTCGGTGTTTGTGCTTTCAGAAAATCGCACGCATACAGAAATACTCAAGAATATATACTAGGACGTTTTTCCAGTCAATTTAAAGAGCTATTCTATTTTAATGAAAAATGCAAATTTTTGAAATTTTTGCAAATTTTTGGCTTTGTCAGAGTACGACATTTGTGCTGTTTTACACCACAAAAAACAGCACAAATGTCTTACTCTGGGGTTGTTGAAATCTCGATTTTCATTTTCTTAAAAGACCATACTTGTTGATGCACATTTGAATTTAACAAATACAAATGCGCGCGGGACACCTCTCTTTCGTCTCTCACTTTACTCTTTTGAGCGCTCGAAATAAGTTCGAAAAGTAGAGTGCGAGACGAAAGAGAAGTGTCCCGCAGACATTTGAATTTGCCAAATTCACATTTCATCAACAAGTATCTTCCTTTAAGGCTACGTTTATTTTTTACGGTTATAATCGAAATGGCCTGAAACATTAATTTTATGAAGTCTGGTGATGATTGAGCATCCTCTTCACCCTAACAGCAATCTGCAACTACGTATCTTTTTCTATCGCACCATCAATCTCAGCTGATGTTCACGATTCAGCGATGCAGGAATATATGTACAGCAGGTGTGATCCATCCAAAACAAGCAAGCCGCACACACCGCTATTCAAAATATATATATTTGCAAATCGATTGAAGCCGCGTGTTGAGAAGCCTGGGTACTAGAAACTTGTCATCTAACTAGATATTGATCTGAAAAATGCTAATTATTAATGTAAATGATTAAATGGACCAAATTAAAACAAGATTCTTCTATATTACTAATCACATTTATGTTATATGCTTCTTTTTATTTTATACTTCGGTAATGGCTGTTGTGGTGCAGCCGGAAATAAGTAAGTTCAAGCTCTAATTAGCCGCAGAAACATTCCGTGGTGGTTCCTTGATTATCGATGAATAAAAATACTCATTTTCTCAAAATGTTTTGTCTAAGATACCGTATATTCTATTAATGCCCTCTCTATTAATGCCCCTGTCTAATAATACCCCCTCTCCGAGGAGGGTCGAAAAAATAATGCTCTCTCTAATAATGCCCCCTCGTCAAAATGAAGTATAAGTCTAGTATTAATTTGCAACGATGGGTGAAGTGTTGAAAATAATGCCCCCTCTCTATTAATGCCCCCTCTCTAACAATGCCCCCCTCTTCGAAAAGGGTTGAAAAATAATACCCAGGGGCATTAATAGAGAATATACGGTAAGTCTTTATTTACTCTCCATTCAATTTAGTTCCTGAACTTTTTTACCTTGATTTTTGAAGGCTTTTACTAATCACACGGGTCAGATCCAAAATTAGTCTATATAAAGCTGGCTTCACTGGTCAGCTTCAACAGCAACCCCTTTAGCTGGAAGCCCAAGCAATAGTTTTTCCGATCTAACATCATCAAGCCCATTATCCCATCCTGTCAGCAAAACCAGTGATGCTACTAACTATGATATGTATTACACGCAGGACCAACCAGGCCAAGTGGCCAGAAGGCGCAAAGAGACCTTTCACCTTCTCACTTGTGGTTATGGCGGCTGGAGCAGCTGCTTATGTTGGCTACAAGAGGTACAAAGGTTAGTTGTGAGAGAAAGTAACCAATTATTGATCTATTCTATTAATTTAGCCGGTAGAAACCCGCTCACAAACAACCCAGGTAAGCTACTTCTGGATCATAATGATAGTCCAGATAAATTAAAGTTTTCGGAAACATTTTACTACTGCTTATTCTTACAAATTAATGGTTAGTACAACCATTTAAAATGCAGTGCAGAGTGTCAGCTATATTTTTAGTGGTTACATACACGCAGACTAGCGAAAAACAAAGCACTGAAAATTGATCAAAGTGCATAAACATGAATTTGTATGAAATTGTGGTTTTGTAATATGTGTAGAAATGGATCAAATTGAATGGTTGCCCTAAAGTCTGAATTCTTGCCGCTTTTAATTATTTCTTTCCCCTTTTTCAAATTTCGAATAAAAAAACTGAAATTTTGCCCCTTTTTAATCAAAAATCGGGTAAATTTCTGCGATTTCGCTCTTTCGATGAAAAATTGCAGGAATTTACACGATTTTTATTAAAAAGAGGCAAGATTTCATAAAAAGGGCAAGATTTTGGTTTTTTTATTTGAAATTTGAAGGGGCAAGAATTCAGACTTGAGGGGCAACAATTCAGTTACATCCGTGTATAAATTAGGGCTGTCTAATTAACCGCCAAATGCTTAATTAGCCGGCTAATTTAGCGCTAACTCAGTATGTGGCGGTTAAATACGGCCAATTAAGATGAATATCGATTCCGCGAAATATTTTTATCAAATTATAAAAGTCACCAAAAATTTTTGGGAATGGTATGAGCAAGTAGCGTCGAAAAAAGTTATAACCGTTTCAAAAGACGTTTTCTGTAACTTGGGAGAAGGCGTTGTTAAAGTGATTTTTCGGAAAATTTGAATAGGTAGCTCAGTAGTTAAGTAGCGTTGTGTGGTGGTTGTCGATCTGAGGTTCGATTCCCGTGTCGGCTCTGTTACTTTTGATCATTGATACATAATGAATGATTTGAAAAATAATTTCGGAATAAAAAAGTGTCCTGTGCGCATTTGAATTTGCCAAATTCCCATTATCATCAACAAGTATGGTCCTTTAATAGGGCATGGTCACCTGTTTTTGAACTTTTGAACCCGCCAATTCAAAAAATTATCCGAATCATTGAACTTCTGTACAGATTTTTTAGCTTAGTTTCTAACAAAACAAGACTTAGAACTTAATTTAGGTAGAGTTTTGTTAGAAACCAAGTTGAAAAATCTGTACAGAAGTGTGGTGATTCGGATTTTTTTTTGAATTGGCGGGACAAAATTTGTAACAGGTAATCATGCCTCTTTAAATCTTAAAAACTTCTTGGTGCATTGTAATCATTTTTGTCGAATGATTGTAACTGCCACTTTACCTCTTTTTTAGAAACTCTCAAAATGCGTTGTCAAATATGGAAAGGGCAGTCAAAAAACGATAACAACAACAAAAACTTGCAAACGGAGCAGCTGTACCAGTCCTATCAACGTGGTGTGCAACACGGCCAAACATTGTAAGGTTTTAATTGAACTCACATGGTCAACTGTATATTTGATTGTGTGAGCGCTTAAGACGAGTGCGGGTGTGGGTTTGAATGACATTGGGAACGTGCTAAGCCACGTTTATAGGGAGTGTTGACCAATGCTGTAAATCGATATTTTCGCGTTTTTCACGCATCGAAAGGTCATATGCCAGAGATTACATTAAAATTTGTTCGATGCGTTATTTGTAGAGATCTCTCTGCTACAAAGCCGTTGAAACAGATTTGGAATATGAACCTATATTTGGTTGTCTAAGGGTCGTTTTATAAATGGAATTTTGCATTTTTTCCCCGGTGCCGTTGCTTTTTCGGCACCGGCTGCCATAGAACAGCACTAGTCACCGTATTCTCTCTAATGGAGTTCCCAATGCCACCGATGGATGTGAGGGCGACGCCATCCACTGCTCCGAGAAAATCGGGCAGGTTCAGAGTGGTCGAGAAGGTAAATGAGAGGAAGTTGGCTAAGCTGATACGAGAGATCGATCTCGAGGAAGCGCAAGAAAATGTGTTTAATAATAAAGATATACCTCTAGAGTGTTGATGAGTTTCGGGACCTGTTCTGGTTTAGGGGGACGCCCACTTTTCACTAGGGATGGTCGCGGAGCGGGACCCGCGCGGGTAACCCGCCTCACACGATTTCGGCAATTTTTGAAAACCCCCCGCAAATCCGCAAGCGGACGGTAGGACCGCGCGGGTTGCCCCGCACATCATTTTTCAAAGGATAAAATCAATTATTAAAGTAACCAAGCATTAGTCATAGAGAAATTTGAATCTGATCGTAAAGGAAAGCCCGATCGTCACTCACTTCAGTCACTTTCTACAGTCTTACGAAAAGTTGGAAGTGGAGCAAAGAAAAATTCTCTATCCTTTTGTCCACTCTTGCAAGAATTATAGTTCGGCTTCTTTTACGAGTGTTGCAAGCGAACAGCTATTTTTGGCGGCTAGAGATGTTTATCACTACAGAATAATGCGTCTATATCCGAAAATGATCCTCTTTTTAAACAAGGCTCTCCCGTTGATTAACTAAAGTTATTGATCACATTTGTTGTTATGGTTGTATAAAGAAATTTCACTCCTTCGATTGAATAATTAACTATTTTGAGTGTTTTTTCGTTCTACCGCAATTAACCGCGCGGGACCCGCAAGAAATTTTTTTTAACCCGCCGCGCCCCGCACTTTGAAAATTTCTAAACCGCCCGCAAACCCGCAATAGCCAAATGGCCATCCCTACTTTTCACTATAGATATTTTTTTATTTTTCAGGTCGATCGAGTTGATTATGGTGATCAGGGTGAAAATAATCACTTCGATCAAGACAATCACTATTCATATAGGTTATTGATATAACATGAATGCCATGATCAACAAAAATAAATAAAAAATATAGTAAAAATGGACATTGCCCCAAACCACAGCAGGTCCGAGTTTTGTATGCTTCAATTCTAGAATACCTTCAGAGGGTCGAAAAATAGAGCCACACTCTCTATTAGAAACAACAACAACAGAATTACTTAGAAATGGTTAAAACCTGATTTTGAAAAAAAAATTGTTGGGGGGGGGGGGGGTATTCGCTACTAGGGTCGATTTTTTTATACTTCGGCTTGTTTTAATGTGTCTCTGAGCTGCGATGCTGAGATTTTTACTTCAACCTAAATTCCGACACCGGAGCTCAGAGACACATAAAAACAAGCCGAAGTATGAAAAATCTTATATAGGCTTTTTTATTAATTTACAGCACGGATGTTGACCCAAGCGGCTCATTTTTAAGGCAAATTACCCGTTTGAAAGTTGAGCATAAATATATTCGATATATTTCTGATATTCCAGGAAAAAAATATAGCTCATCCCCACGGCGTGTCAAATTTCAAACATTGCAATAGGACATTTTTTTCGATAAATTGCATGTTGAACGAAATATGTGAGTTTATACAACTTTTTTTCACACTTGATCAGCCATGTTTAGGCTCAAATGAAAGCTGAGGGCCAGGGCTACACGATAATTTCTAAATCTGAAAAATAAAGCCATCGTTGTTGCTATTCAAGCTTAATTTGAAGCCTTTTCGCGATTTTTCAAGTATGACACGCCGTGTCCCGTATTTATAAAACACTTAGGTCGACATTTGGGTGGGCATTTAGTGTGAAATCATTTTAGGCTCCAAAAGTCACTGTGGCCACTGTTCGAAAATCCGTTTACCAAAAAAGAGCCGTACCCAGACCCAGCGAGTGGTACCTCCGGCTTCAGAACCTGAACCAACTGTAGCACTTGATGAACTCACCGAAGATCAAAGGTACCAGATGTGGAAGGCCAGGGTGGAACAGCAGGAACAAGAGTAAGTTTTGATCTGAATTTATATCAAACACACACCGATTTCCAGTCAAAGCGTCCAACTGGATAGCCAGGACCGAGAGAGAAGTGCAGAGCGAAAATATAGTGAATACTTGGAGGAGCACGAAAGAAGGGAAGATAGCAATGAGGCAAAACACCACATTGCAGAGGACCACAGAGAAGAGCGGCACAGATTGGAGCAGCAGCAGGATGACAAAACCACAGAATACTCCTCCGAAGAACAAAGGAAGCACATGGACAGATATGAAGCTGAACAGGCTGCATCAAAAGCACCACCAAAAAGGGCTTCTTCAAAAAAGCTTTTCTTCCTTTTTTAGAAAGAAAGAAACAACTAGAAAGCAGAACAACAAAAATTGATACACGACTTGCATCAAAGAGGAATGACTTAGACTTGTCATACACATAAATCTGTTTAATTTGAGTTGATTCAATCTTTTTCCTTGATACATTTTGAAATAAAAGAAGTTTTTTTAAGACAGGCTGCCTATACAGTGCGACCCAAAAGTTCATTCCAGCCTCGGGTCCGATACTTTTTTTACCTCGATTTTCAAAGCTTTTTTAAATTCTGTTTTGATAGTCTGGTCGAAAATATCGTAAGGATTCCGATTTCTCCGATCATTTTTCAAAAACCTAAAATTTTTTTTTTAAAAAAGGAAAAACCCGCTATAGTGCGACCACTTTTCAAAAAGTTTTCAAAAAGTGGTCGCACTATAGCGGGTTTTTCTTTTTTAAAAGGAAAAATTTTAGGTTTTGAAAAACGATCGGCGAAATCGAATCCTTACGATATTTCCGACCAGACTGTCAAACAGAATTTAAAAAAAGCTTTGGAAATCGAGGTAAAAAAGTGTCGGACCCGAGGCTGAACGAACTTTGGGGGTCGCACTATACTTGCGACTGTACTTGCAGGGCAATTTACCTATTCTTGAGGATATTCGACCGGTCGTAATCCTTTGTCCCGTTTCATTTTTTTGAGTTCGTGCATTATTTTAATTTGAGTTTATTTTTGCTGTTTAGGTTACACGTTTGAGATTGCCCTAACGTGACCTGGCCTGCTAAAGCTTTGCCTTACTTTGCCTTGTAAGTAAAAACAGAAAAAAGATGCAACGAACAGCCAAAAATAAAATTCAAAAGGCGCGAATTCAAAAAAGTGGAAAAGGGATAGAAAGTACCGCCGTCATTTTGACCTTAAAAATATGCAAAAGTAGGGCAGAAACAGTTTTTCGTCTTTCCATCTTTAAAGTTGATTTTCTCACCGATCTGACTACTTTTTTTTAGCAGGAATAGACTTTTTGTGCCGCTTTCATCGCTTAATTGAAATCTGCAATAAAAATGACAACTATTTGCACAGAAAAAAGTTATGCCCGGAAAATCTCCAAAAATCGACTTTCTTAAAGTGGTAATTTTACTGTCATTACACATCTTTTTTTATTCGACATGTTGTATACGATGTCATTTTAAGCTATGACACACCATTTGCTGTATCACGAAACAAAAAGTAAGGTCAATGGACCTAAAGTGGATTTCTTCAAAAACTTGAGCCTCTGCAAACCCGTCAGGAATGACTTTTTTTTGAAAAACTAAATTTACATAAGTGTTCAGCGTCAAAAACTGAGCTAGAACAAACTGTGATTACAGTCGGCCTTCTCGTAAATATGTTTGATTTTTTATGTAATCAAAATTATTTTTTTAATAAGTGTTCATTTATTTGGCACACCTATCAAATTTAAAATTCAAAATAAAAAGTGCGCTAAATGTGTGCTACTAATGCAAGTGCAATTTTTCATATTTATCGCATTTTCTTTTACGAATACTTTCTACTCTTCACACTTTTTATAATAAATAAAGCATTTTTTTATAGAATATTTGTGCAAGAATGTCTCAAGCTAGCAATGCTAGCTCTTTTGTTCTCAACTTCATTAATTCCAAGCCAAAACACAATGACAGGTAAAACTTTGTTAACATAACCAAATCAGCCTTTCACAAAAATGAATTTTTTTACTGTGCTCCACCTAAGCTGTTTTAATTATCGTAAGCTCAAAACAATTGTAAGGAAACCGTATGTTTCGTCCAACAATACGGTTTAATTCCCATCTGTTTCCCCAAAGCCGTCTCGCTCCCACTTTACTGTGCTGAAAAGAGAAGTCTCCATTGTCCACCATCTGCCCATTCCTGTAAAATTTTGGCAGTACTATACTTAGCGGGTTTGCCCAAAACCCAAATGTTTTTCGATCTAAAACGACTTAGTATGTAAGAAAAACATGTGTTTGGGTGGAAAAAAAAACACTTTTCAGAAAAAATTACTGAAATTTGACTATTTGTTTTGGGAGACCAAGGTAATTGTTGGTTTTCAAGGTATTCTACAATATTTTTTGATCATTGGAGCTTGCCAAAGACCGCTTTTTATACATTTTTGATAAATAGTCCAGCTCGGATTTTTTCGAGAATCGCCAATTCACCTTCCACCATCCCAAAGTTAAACATAAAGTTTAAAAAAAATCAGAACAGTCGGGACAAAGCCACTAAATAATTAGTCATCTTTGATTTTATTCAGTGCCTCAAGAAAAGGTCTCAAGAATCCAAAACCACAATTGAGAATGCTGTCCAGTTCTGACTCTTCTTCTGATGAGAATGATGAAAATAAAAGGTGTGTCACAAAGACAAAGCCGAACCATTTATTTTGAACTTTTGCCCTTTTAAAGGGGCACGGTCACCTGTTACAAAATTTGTCCCCGCCAATTCAAAAAATTTCCGATTGATTGAACTTCTCAAAGATTCTTTAAGTTGCTTTCTAACAAAGCCATACCTGAAATTAAATTCTAGGCTTTGTTTTGTTAGAATCCAAACTGAAGTTCAAAGAAGTTCAATGATTCGGAAACTTCTTTGGATTGGCGGGGAGAAATTTGAAACACGGTGACCATGCCCTCAACACCAATTCTACAAACATTTGTAGACCAAGAACCAGCCTGGAAGCGCAAACTAGCCCGTCGTCTGTCTAACAAGAGAGAATAACCAATCTCTAATGTCCAAGCAGAGAAAAGCAGTTCACAGAAAATCCGACTGGCATTGGAATCTGGGAGCGAGGATGACAACGAGGTAGACACTCAAAACTCTACTAACTCCACTTTTTCATCCGATTCCACGGACAGTGATCTGAATAATGTCCGGTTTTGGCAGTCTCTGACTCAAAACTCAATACTTTTTTGATTCCAGATGCACAACTCGAGCAATGGAGTCATCCAAAGGCACAACTTCAGCAACCATTCCAGTTTCTGCACAGAAAAATATGTGAAGCCGACACCAGAGAAATCGGTGCTCAAGTAAGTGTCTTTGTTGGATTAAAATAGTTGAAAACAATTCATATTTGAGGACTCCTTTACCTTCCAACACAAGCGCTACCAGAATGAACTCAAGTGCCAGCTCTCTGAACACAACTGCTGTCAGCAAAGTGAGTGCCAACATCAGTGGCAACAGAACGGCAAGCAGCACTACTCCCACTATGCTTGCAAGTGTTGCTAGATTAACCCCTCATTCTAATACAAGTGGTAAGTCCCTTTTGCGATAACTCAAAAACTCATAACTCAAACCTTGAGGTTTGCGAGTCAACGGCTTCCCAGTCAGCTTTCCAAATGGCAGTACTTATGGCACTTACTCTGGAGTGGTAATAATTTTTTTCTCATATATTTGGCCACTGTATCAGCGCGTTTGACATTTTTACACGGACATGTGGTTAAATTACCAGGGTACCGAGCAGGACGTATCCAGAGGGGGGGGGCTAACCGGACTAAAGCCCCCCCCCTTGAAATTTTTTATTTGCTTATAAAAACACCATAAAAGCCGAAAACGGTGTAGGTAAAATGACGTTTTGGGGCTTCAGCCCCCCCCCTCCCCCTGAAAACTTTTCTGGATACGCCTCTGATGCCGAGAAGGTGAATATCTGAGAGATACAGTCAAACCTCTCTACTATGGCACCCCAAAAGTTCGTTCCGCCTTGGGTCCGACACTTTTTTTACCTCGATTTTTGAAGGCTTTTGCCATTTCTGTTTTGACAGTCTGGTCCCAAATATCGTAAGGATTCCGATTTTGCCGATCGTTTTTCAGAATTATAAAGAAAATTCTTCTAAAAAAGCAAAAACTCAGTTTAAAAACAGAAATTTTTGAATTTTCCTGTTTTTAAACTGAGTTTTTGTTTTTTAGAAGAATTTTTTTTATAATTCTGAAAAACGATCGGCAAATCGGAATCCTTACGATATTTGGGACCAGACTGTCAAACAGAATGGATAAAAGACTTTGAAAATTCGGTTAAAAAAAGTGTCGGACCCACGGCGGGAACGAACTTTTAGGGGTGCCATAGTAGAGAGGTTTGACTGTATACGTTTTAAGATTGATCAGTTAACTTTTTTCAGGGCAATCCAGAAATGCAGAAAAAGGGCGTCAACAACAATCTACCTCGGCCTCCAGCCTTCCCAACCACCTGGAAGGAACAGACTCCAGCCACCAGCAAGAGCAACCTTCAAAAGTCCCGTTCTTTGTCCCATTCGGTCATTCACAAGCCTCGCAAGACTCAATCCACTGGATCCAGTGGTCATCGCCGTCTCTCTCGCGGCTCTAGTGAAGAACCTTGCAGTCCTGGCAAGAAACGCAAAATCGCTAAGGTATGATTTTTTACCGTCACATATTAAATTTGCGAAATATTTTAGGCTAAACTAGTCAAAAACGAGGATGATCCTCGAATCCAGAGACTTAAGAAATATATTAACGCAGCTGGTTTGCGCCCCAAATATGAAGAATTGCTGCAGAATTCATCTTCTGATGACCACATAGTCAAACTACTGGAAGAGTATTTGGTCAAAAAAGGGATACAGAGTAAGTAGATCTTACCAGACGGTCCAAAAAGGGGAGGAGGGGGGGGGGTGGTCTTTTTGGGAGGAGGTCCGATTCTGAAAAATCGCAAAGATTCTGATTTTATCGATTGTCTTTGTGAATGTTAACAGTTTTACAAAAAGAACCAAGCCTCTCGATTTAACGTACACCTTTTTAGAATTGATGTGTAATTGATTATAACTGCATAAGTGTTGTCATCACAAAACGATCGAAAAAATCAACAAGACCAGGCTGATGAATCAGAATTGACTTTAATCGAGGTAAAAAAGTGTAAAACCCTACTTGAGGGATACGGTTAAATCGAGAAAAGGACTGTACCTATAAATAAACTAGGAGACCTAGGCAAAGCCCGAGTAGTGAAATTAGGACATAGATACAGTATTTTTTTCGGACCACCGCATGATAACTCAATAATTAAAGCAAACGTCTCAATGCTTTCTGTTAAAATCGCATTTTCAGAGCCGTTTGGAATGGACAAGTGCCTGCAGTACAAGGCGGACCAGGACTTCAAGAGAGAGGTCATGTCTCTGGAAATTCTAAACCCCACTCTCAAATCTCAAGTCAAGTCTTTGATCAATAGCGCAAGTGGTCGAGTTTTTCTAATTTCAGGGTTTTTTACAAAAATGGTTTGCAGAGACTCGAGTGCTGAGAAGTCAGAAGAGAAAACGAGGATTTGTTGTCGTAAAGGTGGATCTCCAGAAGTAGTTACTTTGGATAGCACTTCAGAAGAGGATGAAGATGAGGAGGAGGAAAGTGACTCAGAGGACGAGGGACCTAGAGGACCCAAACAAGTCTTTGCCTCACTGGCCGATATTGTGTCTTCTGAGGGTTCAGAGGGAGATTCGGATTGAAAAAAGGGCGACATTTGCTACTGGCATTTTGTTAAATATGGTAAATATTTTATGGAAACATTTATATCTATCTGTATCAGGCTGTTGTGAAAGTTCTGATGAAAAAACTTTAAGGTTTTTTCTGAAGACTTTCACACCGATTTTTTTCAAGCGAGACCAGTCCTTTTGTGCTAATTCATTTTACGAGATTTAGATTTAGTAACAACTATTAATATTTCGAGAGAACTTTCTTTAAACAGTGTCAGTAGGATGATGTAGTGCAAGAAAAATTAGTGAAAAGATTACTGCAAACAAATTTTGTCTAATAGTTTCTTGAAGATACCAATA
The DNA here is from genome assembly GCA_004194705.1 of Ditylenchus dipsaci. Taxonomy (NCBI): domain Eukaryota; kingdom Metazoa; phylum Nematoda; class Chromadorea; order Rhabditida; family Anguinidae; genus Ditylenchus; species Ditylenchus dipsaci. The sequence goes on along the minus strand of SADC01001290.1, from coordinate 248,440 downwards.
TAAATTATGTTGTCACTAGTTTTGAACACAACACATTACAAGAAAATCCTAGTAGTATAGAAATGAAAGAAAAAAGTCTAAGAAAACTTGACATTAAAAAAGCGGGAACATTTGTAGCCTTATCGAACGAATTTCGGGTTTCAACAACAGCAGCAACCAATTTTACCTGAAGTTTTTTAGTTTTCGGAAGGGTCGTTGGATCACCGATTGGCCAGAGAAACTGGCGATAAAAACTTGCCTAATGCATATAATTTTTTTTTATTCCCCATTATTTCAACTTTCTTAAAATGCTTGAGCTATTGCCTTTACATCAGAATTCTCAATCAAACCGAAAATCCTAAAATCCTAATCAGGGGCAAAGGCTGCTGTTTCTATCTTTTCCACAGCCAAATTTCTATTTCTTACATGTGTAACTAGGAAGGCCAGGAGCAAATATTTTAACAGAGGAAAAACAAATCTTAGAAATAAATTACCCCTACCATTCCCCTGCGAAACCCCTTCGGGGCGCAGGGGGCTTGAGAGTTAGAGATGCGCGCACACACTTACCTTAGACATGATTCCGAGCAAGACTCTTGATGAAAAATGTATATAGAGACTCTTTTTGCCCAGCTCCAGTGACCATAACAGGGTAAAAACCACCAAATAAGGTGTCTGAGTACCCTCCAGAACGGCCTAAAAAGTCGATTTTTGGTCAAAATTTTTTTTGTGGAAAGTGCTTTCCCAATCGTTTTTCATCTTTTCTATACGTAAAAGTGGTCAAATCGCGTAAAAAACGAGTGTTAGACCGGTTTTCGGGCCAGGGGATTCTATACTCCGGCTTTTCTTGTTATATTTTAAACGCTCTACGCGCGTCCGTACATAGTATGAGACCTGGAGACATCTGGTACATATTTCAAATACTTAACTCAACCTGCGGTTTCTTACCAAGTTTAAACATATGATCCAGCCTGTCATCTCATACCCACTTTTAAAACGATTACCCGCCTGAAATCCCATACTTACTTTTAAGATATCTTCAGTACATCCAACCCAGCCATATATCTCATACTCACTGTCAGAAACCCACCCTGTCACGGTTCTCACACCAATATATTTTGCCCAATTTAGGACATCCAACCCAGCCTGGGGCATTATAGCCAATTTTGATTCTAAAATTTAGATTCTGTTTTAATAGCCCAAATTTTCTTCGAAAACCAGCCAATCCAGATGTGAATTATGTTTTGGAATATGCTAACAAGTATTTATTTTTAAGTTGTGACTTAGAGTAGTAGTAGTGTAGCAGCATTAAAGCATGTATTGTTGATTCCACTTATTCTTGCTGTCCAATCAATGGTTCTGTATCTGTTCCGTCTTCTTCGTTGCTCTGAAACCTTTCCCATCTGTTCATTTCCTCGTGAAGAGGTGGTGTCACGGACATGGACTGGACCACCGGCCAAAAAGCTGCATCCCATTGTTCGTCCCACGTAGTAGATTTACCGCTGAGGGACTTCTTCAGCTTGTCTAGTGACTAAATTTTATTAGGTATTGATGACTTATATTAGGGCACATTACTTTTGACTGATTTGGAAAACCAGTAGCAACTCTATTAGAGCTTGCTTGAGTTCGCTAGAAGTATCAAACAATATGCCTGTGGAGCCATCCAACACCAATTCATCAATAGCTTCAAAGCGTTTGGCCAGTACTGGTAGATGGCATCCAAACATGTCCACTACTTTCATAGGCAGGTCAACTCCTGTGATATAAACAAGCTAACCTAGCTAATATAGTTTTTAAAGGGCATGCTCGCCTGAGCAAAATTTATCCCGCCAATTCAAAAAAAAATTCTGAATCATTGAACTTCTGTACGGATTTTTCAACTCGGTTTCTAACAAAACTGCACCTGAAATAAAATTTTAGGTATAGTTTTGTTAGAAACCAATCTGAAAAATCTGTACAGAGGTTCAATGATTCGGAAAAATTTTCGAATTGGCGGGGACAAATTGTAAAACAGGTGAGCATGCCCTTTAACACGGCGATTCCCGACTCTTACAACGGTTGAAGCGGGGGTTTTAGGACCTGCTGAGCATGAATATCACAAAATGAGAACTTCGAAAAAAGAGCGAAATGCCTTTAAAAAAGCCCATTTTTCCTGACAACTCTTTGAGGTCAGGTATGGTTTTTTTAGGCTGGTTAGCAGCAAATTTAGTGAGTACAGCGTGTTTGTTTATACTCATGAGACAGGCCTTAGGTCTAGGCTTTGTTTGCCTGCATACGAAAAATTTATCACGCCTAAAAATTTAGTAGAATCAATTTAAGCTGTTTTTTAAAACTTACAAGTTTACGAAAAGCAGAGAAAATTTTGCACAGAGTCCGAGGGTGTTAAACACGTCGAAAAACCAAATGGGTACTTTTATTGTCGAGACGAAAAAATTCGATTACAATTACAATTTTGGAGTTTTCGATTATCTTTGTATTCTTGTTTATAACCTACAATTCAAAAAAAAACCTACAGCACCTTCAACGATTTGAAATGGTCGTAAGTCTTTTTTAAGGTCTCTTTCAGAAATCAATTTTGCAGATCGACTCGGTTTTTTCTGCCATTTTTGCGTAGTCAATAATGTCAAAGATAGGATTTTACTTGGTACTACTGTGGTTTGGTTCTGATTCACCTTCACTTTCAAGAAGATAAAAATTATGGCTCTTTTTTCTTATCTGCTGTCATTTTCTCGCTTGGTAGGTTTTGCACCCGCTTTGCTTTACTGGAGATAGATTTTCCTTACTTTGTCACATGTTCATGATTTCTAGTGATGGATTTTTAGAGTGAGGCGACGGCGTGATCACGGATTCAAGACATTTGACTGTATTTCTTGACTTAAAAACAATTGTTTAGAAAATTTGCTAACCAGAAGTTGATGTATGCAGCGAAACGCCCAGATCAGCACAGGCCAGTAGTTTAGGGTAATCCTCGGCAGCCAGCCAAGCAGTGACTATGTGTACATTCTGCATCCTCATTTTAGCTATTCTCTCCAAGTAGAAAGCTTGTTGTGGCCCTTTTCCTGTTATTACTACCAACAGTTTGGGTAGCAAGAGACTATCTGGTTGGGAAATGCTGCAAATTTTAGTTTACAAAAAAGTTAATTTGTAATTGATTAGCCAAAACCTGTTGTTATTGGCCATTTGAGCCTGTTTTTCATAGTCTTTGAGAGCATCCAGCAATATACCGAAATCTTCGTCCTCAGTCCAACTGGTAGATGATACCAGTAGAAATGGTCGATTGGAATTCGACTGGACTTTTCCCTCAGAGTCTTTGGAGGAGAATAGGGTAGCTGCAAAAAAATAGGTTATTTAGGGTCAAATAATATTCTTCGTTGTCAATTCTGCGTGAACGTCCTAATATTTACTATTCCACAACTTCTATAACCTTATTCAAGCTTCATACAAAGCATGAAAAAGTGCAATTTCCAGAAAAATACATTTTGTACTTTTTGACTTTTTCTTTAAGAAAAATGATCATTTTATCTAGTGCTTATTGCTATTTAAAAACAGTAAAATTTTTTTGACGTTTAACTACGAAAATAAAAAAGATTCGAAACCCCGAAATAAGTACAAATTAGAAAATGGACGATTTTCATCTCTGTATTAAACGGCAGCTAGACATTTTCTACTATAGTAGAATTTGTTGCGCTACATTTTCTATTATTTTTTCGGTGAAATTCGGTTGTTTCGACCGAATTTCACCCAAAAATAATAGAAAATGTAGCGCAACAAATTCTACTATAGTAGAAAATGTCTGGCTGCCGTATTTAACCCAGAAAGAAACCGATCGAAGTGTACGAATCGATTCGAAAATTCTAACAAAGCCATCTTGCAAAACATCATCGATTCACTAGCTAGCAATTTTTTTGCTGAAAGGCTCAAAAAATAGAATCTGGAGACTCGAGAAACATATCAAAATAGGCTAAAATTGACTTGGTATCTCCTGCGGATTTTCGAAAAAAAAATTTTTCAGTCAAGAAAGCATGGATGTGATGACAGCCCAAAAGATCGATCCTCAGCTGGATTCCACACCTTCTTTTTGACATACAGTCAAAACTCTATTTACCGTATTTCCTCTTATTAGCCACTATCCTCTAAGAAACCAGTATCCCCAGTCTTAATCTCAGAGCACAGCACAAACATTTTGCAGAACAGTTTTTAGCATTTTTCAACTCTGCGCTTCACTGAAAAGCGACATTTCTTTTTCAATTTTCTTTGATCACCGAAAAATCTCGAGATCGAACCCAAATTTTTCCCGATTTTTGGGAGATCGAAAATACTGCACCATGGTGATCGGCTAGAGAAAGTAGGGTAACGACACTCTTGGAATGATTTGGTCGTTTCTTTTCGACCAACCTGAATCCACTGGCTTATCCATTCCAGCTCCATTTTGCCAGTGTTTGCCAGACGCAATCCCCGCGAAGTCGGCTATGCTCATTAATCTCACCAGAAAGTTGTGCTGTTCTTCAATACTTAGGGTCTGAAGCAGCAGAATATATATCTATAAAGACTTATCCAAATACCTGAATATCCAGGCAGGTGCCTTATCGTAAACAGTAAGTGCTCGGATGCCCACCTCCGCTTGAGATCCCGTTGCATGGCTTTAGACACACACAGGTTCCAGTTAGCCTTTTTGCCCCAGTAGCCTTCCCACCATTCTGCTAGTCCAGTGAAGCTGAACTTAAGAGTAGATAGTCAATTTGGTAAAAGCCTTTGTATTTGGTATTTCAATTTTCGTTAAATTTTCAATCCCTGACTTCATTAACAATGTTGCTTCACAGTTATCATAGTGTGCTACAGTGCCCCAAGAACCCAAATTACAAAGCAGAATTTTTTGCACTTTTCGTTTACATTATACTTTGAAATTTTTAAAATTTCGAATTTTCATTTTATTTTCGTGTGTTTTCAGAAATTCGAAAATTACCAGTACTGAATTTTTCACTATACTGAGATGTGACCCAAACTAGCCACGGCCTTGCCTCACTACTAAAAAATTGGAAAATCAATGACTGAACACACGGTTTAGGATTTTTTTACAAATTGAAGAAAAAAGCTACCTTTGCATCAGAGCAGTTCGAATAGAAAAGTCCTGAGCAGAGGAGGGAGCACTAGCCAGTCTATTAGACAGCTGGAGTATGGAATGTGTGTAGTTGTGCCAATCAATCACAAATGCACAACCTTTTACCAAAGATGCCTGTAAATGTGGGAATTTTTGAAAAGTTGCATAGGTTACAGTCAGTGTTTTATGTTTCATCGGTGCGGCACCGGCAGTTCACCGCACCGGTGCCGTGAGCTGGTGCCGGTGCCGAATTTTTTTTGGTTGGCGCCGGTGACGTAATTTTAAGATTTACAAGACTGGTTGCAATATGTTTGCAGTATAGCAAACATGTCAAAAGCCACAAGAAACTTTTTTTGTTTCTCCACCACGATTTTATATAAAAGTCAGCAGTTTTTTTTTGGATTTAGAGAAAAAAATTTGACTATCATCAAGAAATTAATTTTGCATATTAAAAAAATTTGTTGATCTTAAAATTTAAAAATTGCCAAGTTAGATCGAGGCTAAATTTGAATTTGGTTTACCCCACATTTTTTCAGTATGCCGAACCAACCCACCAAATAGCAAACCATCATTGTAGGTACCCCAGGAGGGTTTTGCATCATCAACAATTTGCAATTGGCCGAGGTGGTGAAGAGGAGACAGTAAAGGGAGGCCACCAGCATCCACACAAACTTAACCATTAGGGCCAATGGGCGGGGGAATAGGTCGGAGATGATGAATGGAGGTGTCCTGACTGGCACTAATCTACAAAAAATATCATGCATATCATATTTAAAGTAATTTTTTGCAAGGAACCCTCAAATACGGTTCCATTGCAGATCTTACCTGATGTTTGGGTTGGAGACCACTTGGTTGTGAGGTTTGGCGCCAATATAGCCCACCAGCTCCACTTGGAATCCATGTTTGGCTAGTGAAAGAGCATGGTAACACATCCTGGGACTTCTGCCTATGTCGCCCATGACCACTAGGATTGCATGGTCTGGTTGTGGAGGTTCATTCTCGTTTGGCTGGGCCATTTATATTTGGCTTAAGGTGTCTGGAAATAGTAAATTAGCGAGTTTGGATAAGTAACCAGTAATAATGGATAAGGTATGGTTGACCATGCTATAAAAACCATTTTTCTACATGCTAAAAGTGCTATATTTTGATATTTTGGACATGTTTTGAGGTACTTTTGGAAGAGCACGGAATAAGGGAGTCCGCTCCGCAATATTATTATTGAATTAATTGAAACGAAATCTTGAACTTTTAAATACAATCGAACCTCGATAAGCCGACACCCCAAGGGACCGAACTCAGGGTGTCGGCTTATCGAGGTGTCGGTTTATCGGGGTGTCGTTTTCCTTAAAGTGTCGACTACCAGGCCAAATCAAGTGTCGACAGGGTGTCGGCTTATCGAGGTTCGACTGTACCGTATTTATCTAATTGCCGCATCCCTAACTTAAATTTTTTGTTTTTATTTACTGTTTGAGTTGTCTAAAAATTGCCTGCGAGGTATTTCAAAAATCTAGCAGGCACTTTTTACACACCTCAAACAGTAAATTAAAACACGAGTTTTCAACCACTTGAAGTTTGAAAAATTTCATACTTCTAATTGCCGCCCGGGGCCCAATTAGAAGAAATTACGCTATTTTTAACTGAAGTTCTGACATACCATAAACTCTAGTTAAACACACGTAATAATTAATTTAATTCTGCAAAAAATATGAAATACTGCCAAGTATAAACATAATGCCAAACACAAATGTTGTTCATAATTTGACAATTAATTCAAAATAATTATTTGCTTGCTTTGTAGGTTTTTATAAAACTGGATTCAATAATCGGAAAAATTTCCATGTAAATCGAAATTTAAAAAAATGTGTGCAGTCAGCCTTCGATACAATGGACAATGCCCCTAGATATTAGACGAAGTTCTCGTTAGCTTTGACAAAGCCCGAATCACTAGGAAAGTGTCCGTACCACCAGGATGGAGCTCGGATCACGTAGATACGCCCCCAACCACCAGGAAAGTACCCGAATCACGTGGATGCAGCCCCGGCCACCAGGATGGGCAGTGAACCACGTGGATAACCCCCAACCATCAGGATGGACCCTGAGCAACGTGTATAACACATAAGCATCAGGATGGGGCCAGAACGTGAATATTCTAAGGTCGAGGTACACACAAGGAGGATAGTGAGGAGGGGGCGAGGGTTTCCAGGAGGAGGGTAGCCAGAATGAGGGTAGCCAGGAGAGGGTACTCAGGAAGGGGTTATCAGGTGGATATATGATGGATTAACATTTATTTAAATTTCAACACACATAGAAGCGCCGATAGGCGCCTGTTGCACCTAGTTAAAATGATTAAATTTCGAATTTTCAATTTTGGTTAATAGATTTTTTCAAAAATTAGATATCTCCAAAATCGAAGTTTTAAAAAATCTGTTCAGTCAGCCTTCGATACGATGGACAATGCCCCTAGAGATTAGCCGAAGTTCCCGCTAGTTTTGACAGAGCAAACAGCTTTTTTTTCAAACTCCGTTTATTAAATAAGAATATATTACAATAACAACAAAAGACAGCAGACATGAGAATCATTTAAAACTGGCGTGTGTGTTTGTTTTCCTACCACCCAAGTAATTTTGAGCGTTTCGCACACGCCTGGCATCAAAAATATATATTATTTGGTGTGTGTAACCCAAGCCAGTTATTCATTAGACATCTGTTGACTAAGCCTGAACAACTCATCTATAGCAGTGGATGCGTCAGTGATGGTTGCAGCTGGCACTGGTAGTTGACCATAATCTTGCTCTCGGTCCATGTATGCGTTATTTTGACTACTAAAATATTGGGCTTGACCTGGGGTCGACATAGGAATAACCTTTAGAATAGCTGACCTGTTTTGTGGTTGAGGGGCACCAGTGTACATACTCCTCATATCCATGTCTTCGTCCTCTTCACCCCCCATCCTACGTGTCAATCGCCCGATTTCGTTGAGGGCGTCTCTGGCGTCAAGTGGTACCTAAATTTCCTATGTGTTCAGTCCCAAATTTCACTTAGTCAGTTTGAGATGTTTTATATTTTTCAAGGCTGTTACTAATTAACAGTTTTTTGCCGGTCTTCTCGGCTAGTTTCATTTTCTGCATACACAATAAGATAAATATTTATAGAAATAGAGAAACTGAAAGACGAGTTAGTTAATAAAACCTAGAGCTTCTAGACAAGCTGTTTCACCAAATTTGCGATCTGTCTGTTTATTTTGACATTTTCGCTAGCCAAAAACTGAACTCTGACACCGGATTAGTCATTATTACGAAAGTGTTCTTTAAATTTAAAACAGCCTAGTCACTGTCCGTGGTGTGCAGAACAGATAAATTTATCTGAACCGATAAATTTATCTAACAGATAAAATTCGAATTATTCTTATCGGACAGATAAAATTTATCTGCCAGATAAAATTTTATCTGGCAGATAAAATTTTACGGGTCAGATAAAATTCGAACTTTAAATAAAAATCAATACGAAATTAAAAATGGGTTCTATACTTGCGAATCTAATGAATTTTTCAAGAAGAACAGTGATTAAAATAATTTATGGGTTTCGCCGAAAATCTTGGCTGAAAAATTTCGAAACCCATAAACTATTTTAATCATTATTCTTCTTGAAAACTTCTGTAGATTTGCAAGTGTGGAACCCATTTTTTAATATTATGCTAATTTTTACTTAAAACTCGAATTCTATCTGACCGATAAAATTTTATCTGTCAGATAAAAATAATTCGAATTTTATCTGTTAGATAAATTTATCGGTTCAGATAAATTTATCTGTTCTGCGCACCACGTCACTGTCTAATTTAAAATATTGAAGTTTTTAAAATGTTTGTTGTCTCGAAAGAAATTTTCAATTCAACAGCAAGTTCAAATTTGAAGAAAGGTTAATTTGCGGTTTTCATGATATAATTGAATATGCTAAACACGAATTCGATGTTAGAAAGTTTTTTGCCGTGCGGTGATGCCTAAAATGAATTTTCTGCGAAATTATCTCCGTAAGAATGCTTGCCCTGCCGTCTGACCCACATACCTCTTCTTGTGGTTCTTCTTCCTGTTCTTCCACCTCATCTTTTTGCTTCGACAAACCATTCATTGAGCTTTTGTTTTCGGAGTTCACACCTAAAAATACCGAATTAATAACTTCTTTAAAAAGAGTAATATTATCCATACCTGAATATGTTGTGTGTTGGTGTTGCGCACCCATCCAAGGTTGAAAGGCATTGCCAGGTGGAGGAGGTGATCCGTCCACATCCATGTCAACATCCATATCATCATCGTCTCGGTTTCTTTGCTCTTTTCAGCCTCAACCACAGCTGGAGGCAAAGGGATCTCTACAACAGGGGGCAGCACACTAGGGTTGAATACAGCTGAACCACTGCCAGATTCTGGTTCCTTCAGCTTGGCAGCCATGAATGAGTGGAAAGTGGTCATTTGGGGCTTGACCAATTGAGGCAAACTCACCAGCTGAGGTATCTGAGCTACCTGCTGCGGCTTCTGCTTCTGGCCTCCTTTTTGGTCCCACCTGCTGGATCTGGGGGATGGACTCAGTTCTTGGAGTGGTTGGATAGTGGATGGTGGCTGACTAGTGGACGAAGAAGTGGATGGTGTCACCTCGCTGTACAGACTGTAATCCACCCTGACCGCGGGTGGGCCGGTTTGAATGCCTCGGAGTGGCACCGGACCTTGAAAACCTCTGGCTACTGGTGATGGAGTCTGAAAAGCTCTGCTGACTGGTGTTGTCTCGAAGTGGGTCTGGATTGTAGGTGGTGGACCATGGATACCCTGACCACCAACTATCGGTGGCTTGGCCTGGAATCCACTAATCGCTGGGTTGGCTTGAAATCCACTGGTCACTGGTGGCTGAAAGCCCCTATTTGATGTTGGTGGAGTCCATGCAGTCTCAGAATCTCTCCTTGCATGACCCCCGTTCCGTCCCTGTTGCTGATGACCACTGAAATTTCGCTGTCTTTGAGAATTTTCATTGGAGCTGAAGCCGGAGAAGGAGTTGTTTTGGAAGCTATCCTTCTTTTGTGGACCTGGCTGGACCGTCTCTGTAAACGATGGAGAAGGGCGTGAAGTATTGAAGCCAGACCGATTGCTAAAGGAGGAGGAGTTCGAAAAAGAGGAGGAAGAGCCATTTAAAGCTGAAAATTTGGAGACGGTAATTTGAATTTCAACACACATAGAGGCGCCGATAGGCGCCTTCGATTGGATTGTTGAAGTTGGATTTGGAACTACAGTCGACGCTCTTACTTAGGTCACCCCCACTTAGGACACCTCTAGAACTATTTGTTTGGTCACGACTTAATTAGGGCAAATTGACTCTCTAACTTAGGACAGCTCTCACTTAGAACACGCTCCCACTTAAGACACCCTTTGCCGGTCCCAACCCTAAAAGGACCGTTCTCACTTAGGACAGCTTCCGTATTTAGATTCAAATTTCATACGTTTTTTGCTTTGAGAAGAAAATACGCAAATATTTTCTTCGAACTGTTCTTGGTATCATTTGTAGCGTAATTGTTGCTGTTGTTGTATTGTATTGTTCTCGTTTTGGGAAACAATGTGTTCCTCGCATCTGTTACCGGCGGGCGTCTCAAGCGCTGAAATAGAAAGATCTGATTCTTCCAGGTAAATTATGTGCCTTTGGTTTCTTTGTTACTCATCGCGTTTTTGGTTTAAGTGAAACCGACATTATGGACATCGAGCAAGAACTGGCGCTAATAGTCACCGCTCGGGAAGCCATGGCTGGATTCAATGTTTTCCAAAGCTACGTCGAGCAGAGCTTCAAAGATCCGGGTCTACTTCAAATGTGGGCTCTGTTCAGATCGGGGCGGGAGGGATGGGGGGGGTGATTTTTGCCTCGGTCCGCCCCATGGTTTTTTTTTCAAAATTTTGTCCCTCCACATTTTACTGATTGTTCTTTGCTTGTTTGTTTATATCACATTTTATAGAATATTTTGTATTTTACACATTGTATAAATATCGCATATAGATATGGGTCGAACACTTGTGGATGAAGTCGAAAGACCTGATGTAGCCGCCCTTCGCCTGAAGGATGTTCTCAACTACGATACCAAGCAAGCACTTTCCTTCTTCGTCGGTTTCGAGATTCTCAAGAATGAAAAACCTTGCGACATTTGTGGCGCGGCAATGCTTACCGAGAAAAGGAAAGAGCGTGTCGATGGAATACAGGTATTTCAGTTTACTCTATTGACAAGTTTGTGAGCAGTCATTTGTTTAGTGGCGATGCCTTCGAAAACAAGAAACTTTGCTCTAGGAAGTCTATTCGATTCGGTACCTTCTTCGCGCGCTCCCAACTTCCATTGGAAACATGGCTACTGATCTTCTACATGTGGGCAAATGACTATAGCAACAAGCAGATAGTAAAAGAAACCGGGTTGCCTGCTCCTACCATGTGCGATTGGTTGAACTTTTGCAGAGAAGTGTGCCAAAAGTAAGCGAAGAGAATAAATAATAATCTAAAATCTTGTAATTTAGCTATTGCCACAATCAGCGCATGCTCGGGGAGATGGACGGTATGTCTAAATAGATGAAGCCAGCATTTGCAGAAGGAAGTACAATCGTGGGCGTTCAAGGGTTGGTGCGTCTCAATGGGCGTTTGGCGGTGTTGAAGGAGGCGATGGTGGTTGTGCATTCGCATTCCGAGTCTAAGATCGTTTGAAGAAGACGTTGCTGAACATGATCAGGAACCATATTCTTCAAGGTACCATTATAGTGAAAAGCGAGGTACAACGTTTTAGGTACAACCATCATCTCGGACGGATGGCCAGCGTATAAGAAGTTAAGCAAGGGAAGCGGAGAATCGGAAATAGCAAGAGAATGACTAAGGCAAAAAGGTGCCCCCCTCCGATCTGAACAGAGCCCACTGTGTTACAAATATGTTACAAGTTCGGCGATTTGCTGGCTGATGAGCGTCTAAAGAAATTGAAGCAAAAGAATCTCTTCTACTATTTTGCTTCTACATCTTGATTGTTGTTTTTGTTATGTGATGTACAAATGTTACGTAATACAATTTCTTTTTGATGTGTAAAATTACGTTAAGAGTAAGGACGCTCTGACTTAGGACACTTCTAGTTCGATTACGTAAAATCGGGCTCTGACATAGGACAGCTCTCACTTAGGACAGCTCTGACTTAGAACAGCATTTTGCCGCCCCTTGGGGTGTCCTAAGTAAGAGCGTCGACTGTATTGACTTACATTTGGATGGATTAGCTTCAGGCTTCTTCCAACTGTCGGATGGTTGCTGACTTGGTTGAGCTTGCTGTTGACTTTTCTGCTGTTGCTGAGCCGGCTTCTGTAGAGGTGACTTGTACTCCAGATCGGGATCATCACTATGCATGGAAAGACGTTGCGCGTTAGTCTGAGAGCTCGGCTTCATCGAGGATTTGTGACTGGAACCTAAAAATAATCTAGAGAGTTTTCAGCATTCGTCGAAAAATGGCGCAATGGCTATGGAGGATTGCCCCGGAGGCTGTGAACTCTACTAATAATCTGGCTCCATACACCAAAGTTTGACTTTTTATTGATATCTGTTAAAGGACCATGAAACTTGATAAGCACAGCAATTTGGAAATTCTGAATTCGCGCGGGACCACCACAATTTCGTCAATAATGTTTTCGAATTGTTTTTTTGCATGTAAAATTTTTTTTAAATATAGAACTGCATACTAGTCGAGCCCAACGTTGCTCGACATTGCCCGATCGGACGTCTTATCGTACTTACACTTCACCATAACTACCGGGTGTCCCAAAAACACCCGACGGATTTTCAAACGGCTTTTTTAAGATGATTCTTGCATCCAAAAATTATTTCAATGAAATCATTTTGTAGCTCTTTCCTTCCTCTTTCGAATAATATATAAAGTTTTATTAGAATATTTTAGAAAAGCCATTATTTGGCTACAAACACATGTGAGGTCATTTTAGGATGTTGATAGGCATTTTTATCACTTTAACTGATCAAAATTTCAATTGAAAGTTTAACGCTACACCAGAATCACAGCACCATGTTGTAGCGCAGTTCAAGAGATACAAAACCACTTTACACAGTAGCTTTCAAAAATCTGGGTGTTGAGATATGGCTTTTTTGAAAAAATTAATATCTTGAAAAAGTGACTAAAATTCAGAAAAATTTGGAGATAATTTGATTTTGATCATTTTTTAAGAAATTGATTTTTTTTTAAAAAGCCATATCTCAACACCCAGATTTTTGAAAGCTACTGTGTAAAGTGGGTTTTGTAGCTCTTGAACTGCGCTACAACATGGTGCTCTGATTTTGCTGTAGCGTTGAACTTCCAATTGAAATTTTGATCAGTTAAAGTGATAAAAATGCCTATCAACATCCTAAAATGACCTCACATGTGTTTGTAACCAAATAATGGCTTTTCTAAAATATTCTAACAAAACTTTGTATACCATTCGAAAGAGTAAAGAAAGAGCTACAAAATGATATCATTGAAATAATTTTTGGACGCAAGAATCATCTTAAAAAAGCCGTTTAAAAATCCGTCGGGTATTTTTGGCACACCCGGCACTTATATGAGTCCGTGTTAAAAATTTACTTATAAATGAAATTCAAATTTTCAATGCACAGAAAAAAAATAATTCAAAAACATTATGGACAAAATTAGGGTGGTCCCGCGCGAATTTGAATTCCGCAAATTGCTGTACTTATCAAGTTTCATGGTCCTTTAAAAGTAGACTTTATAGGATCAAATTTTGTGGGATCAAGATCAAATTTTGGGTGGGATACCATAAAAAATTAACTAAAATTGAATCGCGCTCTCAAAAGTCTGAATTTCACCAGTAAAATTTATTTAAATGTTTTTTGTAATTTTTAAAGTTTTATATCCAGGGCGTGTATCTCCGGATTCGGCTTTCTAATGAGCTATCAAACTTTGTTAAGTAATTTGAGAAATGTAGAGATTTAGAAGTTTTAACAAAACTGATGTTTTTAAGTCAACGTGAACAAAATAACCAATTTTTTTAAACCCCCTTTTCCAAATTTATAATATCTGAAATTATTTAGTGGAGTTTGATAGCTCATTAGGGGAGTTTGGTAGTCAAAATCCAGAGATACACGCTAGTTTTTAATTACAACAAAATCTACGAATAAACGTCAAAATAAAACTAACTGGCGAAATTCATGCTTTTGAGATCGTATTTCAGTTGTAGTCATAAAACCTACGGTGTCTTGCAATCCTAAAACCCGGACAAGAGTATTAAAGTCACATAAATACCTAATAAGAAGATTTAAAACGTCCTCGAAAACCATTTCCTCAGTAATCGTTAAGAAAAAGTTTGAGGTGATCCATTAAACTCTACCAAAAATCCTACCAAAAGACTTAGTGTGGTGTGGAGTAGAGGTACTTTTGACTTCATCTTTCATAATCCTGCCTATCAGATCTGTCTCCCCAGGTGTTGACTGCTGATTCTCTGGCTTGACTGCTGGCGAATGTTGCTCCGACAACTTCTTCAGCTTGAACTTTTGTGGAAGAGGGGCTGTGGCCATCTGAAGTTAAATAGCCATTAAAAGATATTTTTTAGCAATAGTCACATACATTGGAAGACCGGCGGAAAGCAGATGGTAGAGGTTTTTTGCCCAGCGCTACCGCAGCATCCAGAGGGTTGAAACCATAGGGATTGGGTGCTTGCTCGGCTGCATCGGCTGATTGGGTGGGTAATGGAGCACCATCTATGAATGGACCTGGTTGTTGATGGTGTGGGTGGCTGCTATCGCTGGTTTTCTCTGAAAAAGTGGGTGTATTTTTTGCCATTTATTTGAAGGCTTTGTGTTTTTTGCAGTGCGGGACACATATTTGATCCCATCCTAACATGCGCTAGCCTACCCTGCGCTTGAGGCTTCGCCTGAAAAGTATTTAAAAAGATACATCAATCAGAAAAAAAATTAAAAATTCGAAAGGCGCGAATTCAAACAAAATGACACTAAAGTGGCCAAATACCCCATACACCCATCAGTAATGCCAGCTAAAATATTTGTCGAAAAACTCGGAATTCTAGACCGAAATTTTAATGGAGGTAAGGCAGTTAACATTTTTGATTTACATAATCTAAACAAGCCGTGATAAAAAAATAAGCTAAGTGTAAAAATGGCCAGAACACTCTTCCTGGTTTTTTCTCCACCTTACTTGTTGGTTTAGGAGTCTTTTTTGCTGCCAATGAGTCATCTGATTTGTTTAGGCTCTTGCGTTTGTACTTCCTTTTATTTTTGGGCAGGGCAATCGACTGAAAATTTATATTGTACTGTTAAACTGAACAGCATTATTTAAAAATAAGACCAGTGAGCCAAATTCTATCTGTTTGGCCACAATATTGAGTTCCACAGTTACATTCCTGGCTTTTTTGTTGACGCCCTTGTTACTCATATCGATGGTTTTAGAGATAGTCAGCTTGTCTAGGTTGGAGAGATAGTGGACCAGGCGCTGAAATATGCGCACAGTTGGTATACTATTAGATGCTACATGAAAAATCTTGCCTCAAACTCTAGGAGTAGATGGCGTGGTCGAGTAATTCCCTCGCCCACTTCTGGTCGCTTACTTTTGATCAACTTTTTGGCGTATTCCAGCAGGGATGAGTAGCCGTTGAGCTCTAGTGGTGACACATTGTCCAGGAAATCTGGAAAAAAGCTATCTTAGATGGATAAAACCTCTTGGCAGACCATAAATTACTAGAGATTTGTTTGACGTTTACTTCAATTATTTTTTGTCGACTTGATAATGTCAAGTTGACATTGAGTAGCAAATATAACCCCCTTCCCCCATAAATTTCCCCTTTTAAAACTATTCAAAATTACTCAAATATCAGTCCTAGACCCCGAAAAAAATACGTAAGACCTTTTATCCCGGCTAACATACGCAGGCCTACCCTGCGCCTAAGCCTGAAAATAAGGTTAGTTACACCGATTTTCATAAGGAAAAGTTTATTCTGAGTATTTGCCACTATCGCCGAATATTCTCACAAGATTTGATAGAAGACATTTTGGGTTTGATTTTCTGCGGCCAAAAGTTTCAGGCGAGTTGTAAAATGATCAAGAAAGGGGTACTATTGCTGTTTACACCCCCAGCACGATTTTTTTAAAGTGTTCCCAAACACCCTATATCGACCTAAATCACCTCAGGAGTTCAAAAAAGACATTATTTTTGAACTCTGATCGATAAAAAATTGAGTTTTGGCCATTTTAAAATTTCGACCATTTGCCTGTTTCACCATGTTTTGGTCACTCGAGCTGGGCAAAAAGAGCCTCTAAATGCATTTTTGATCAAGAGTCTTGCTCGGAATTATGTATAAGGTAAGTGAGTGCGCGCATCTCTAACCAACCAAGCCCCTGCGCCCCCGGGGGCGCAGGGGGCTTGGTTGCTTGGGGTTGAGATGCGCACACCCACATACCTTAGACATAAATCCCTCGAAAGTGACTCTGTTTGCATAAAAATGAATGAATACCAGAGTTTCTTTATGCGGTAGGCCCAGTCAACAAAACTATGTTCAACATCTTCTTTTTTGTACAAAAGCGGCCCTTTTTGGTCTTTTTCCACCCCAATACATTTTTTATCGAATTTTAAGTGCTTTCAAGCCTACATTTTATATCTCTTACTCCACAGAGCTAGGGCACGGGACGGAATTTCCCCCGGACTGATTCCTTTTTTTTTATTGTTTTTGTGTCGTTATTCGAATTTTCATTTCACCATGTTGGCACTACTCAATTCAAATGTTATATTTTCGGACACCGAATTTTTATAGCCATCTCTAACTGATATACCGTCGTAAGAACAACAATTTAATGATTTCTGATTTCCAGTGACCAAACGCACAAACGTGTCGGAAACTCTCCGCTGAATACAGCGTAGGGAGAGCTGGCTGTCGGGAAATTATTGTTAAAAAAAGCGTCGGGACCTGGTTTGTTTGTAAATTTTATGATTTACTATTTGAATATGTAAGTTGTACATGTTAAATGTGCGGAGATTTTTAGTGATTTTTTAGATATTTTATAAATTTGCGCCTTGTTTGACGAAAAGGGCGACGGTCATTTGGTCCCGGTCATTTTCCGGTCATTTGGTCCCGGTCATTTGGTCCCCGGTCATTTGGTCCCCAAAGCCGCCAGTTTAATTTTTTTTAATGTTTTTCCATGTTGTCTTGAACGAAACCTATGTCGATCCAATTTTGAGACTTGCAAATCGTTTAGCTCTTGTTTGCAAGATGCTCATGTGTTTCTAACAAGTCAAACTTCAAATATCTGGCACATAGTCAAAAGAAGTGTCTTTGTGTTTGTAAGAGAGTTGACTGTATTGAATAAATGTGACCGGGAATTTGACCGCTTTAAAAAGCTGCACAATAACCTGGAAAAGTGTTGAAAACCCATGCAAATGTCAGGTTAATCGATCATCCATTAGAACTGAGGTTAAATTATATAAAAAATTAAATGATAGGAGTTTTTCACATGGAAAAAATATTAAATTAAATTTTTTTATTACGAAGAGAGTTGAATGTATTCACCCACACGAACCCAGAGGACACCCAAAAGATTTTTTACATCCAGATTGAATTAAGACCATTGAGGATAAATCTGAACCATTTTACTAATAACGGAGGCATTGGTAGTGGATCCCGACTATTGAAAGTGGGTTAGAACCACTAAAAGTCAATCTGAACTATTTAGGGTGGACTTGGACCACTGAGGGTGGATCTGGATCATTGAGGATGAATGGGTATCACCAAGTGTTATTCAGTATTCCCTTCCCCTCCCATATAGTCTTTAATATTTCTTTCTAAATCCAAAATTTTCCAATTTCCGATTCCCCAGGTGAATGAGACCTATTTGGGATAATATATGGTAGAAAACAATTCTTTGCTATCGCCAGGATTCGAACCTGTTTGAACATTTTAAATTGGCGGCTTTTGGGGACCAAATGACCGGGACCAAATGACCTAATGCCGACGAAAAACGCGAAAAAACAGAACGCCAAGAATGGCGCAAATTTAAATGAATTTCTCGAAAACCGTTAAGCCTAGTGTCCAATGACTGAGAGGAAATTCCATGTTTTTAACGCGGGGAGGGCTGTAAACTTTTTTTGTGCATAAAAAATTTTTTTCTTTTGGTCACATTTTGTAGCTAAGATTCAGGGCTACCCAATAAAAAATTTTCCAGCTACACAAATCTCTGAAAAAACTTTGATAAAAATGCGTTTCCTCTCACTCTACCTTTCAGTCTGCCTTTCAGTCATTAGAGTGAATGGGAGAGTGAAAGGCAGAATGAGAGGAAACGCATTTTTATCAAAGTTTTTTCAGAGATTTGTGCCTGGAAAATTTTTTATTGGGTAGCCCTCAATCTTAGCTACAAAATGTGACCAAAAGAAAAAAATTTATGAACAGCCCTTTCCGCGTTAAAAAACATGGACTTTACTCTCAGTCATTGGACACTAGGCTTTAAATGCACCCATGCCGATTAAAACTTTGCAAACCTTTTATTGCAAAAGCTTTTAAAAAGTTTTGAGTAAAGTTGAAAAATTATTGAGTTTAAGTTACTACCTTGGTTATAGCTGTCCACTGGCTTAAAATCTTTAAGATAGTCTTTTTGTCCGAACTTCATTTGAGTTGGTACAAGGTTATAGTAGCCCTGGAACAATGAAATAAATGTGGAGTTTATAAGCCAACCAATAAAAACCACCAACATCAGCTCCATTGGGCAGGTTGTCATAGAACACATTGGGATCATCGTCCACTTCTGGCACAACATCTACTTCTTTTTCCTTGTCTTTAGTGAGCATAGTGTGTGCAGAAACAGCATCTTCGTCTTCGCTCTCACTCTCTTCCATGCCCATACCCGACAAAAATGAGTCTGAAATAAAAATTATTTGTCTTTTGTCAACACTTTAGTGACCATCCGTCCGGACTCTAGACGCATCTGATCAGACAATCGGTTAATATACGCGTCAATATAAAAAAAGTTTTTAGGTGGCTTCCTGGCCTAATGGTAAAAGTGGTTGATTATGTGTTCAGTACTTTCAACCTACCTTTGACTTCCTGACCCGACTTTTTGCAACCCGTTTGGACAGCCGAGGAACAGCTTGGCTCCACCTCTTCCTGGTCATCAGTGGCTGAACCGTCCGTTTCTGCTTCTTCAGCTCCCAAAAAGTTATTCATAGCTTCTTCTAGGCTACTCAACTTCTAAAATATAAATTATGTCAATTTTTGCAAAAAAAATTGCTTTTCAAGCTAGTTACTTGGACTTGTCCTCCCACCACAATTTCTCTTTGGCTTGCTTCTTGACTTTCCAAGTAACCTTTTATGTTTATCGGCTTGAGGTAGAGTCGACTTGTAGCTTTGCGCACAACATCCTCAATCGCATACCAGATCATTTGCTTGAAGTGAGGAAATCGGTACTTGCCCCCGACCTGCAAAGCAGAGGTTAAGTTACCATGCCGATAATTGCGGCTATTGTCTGCTTCCTCACTCAAAAATGGCCATAATTTTTTTTTCATTGAAAAATTTTAGACTTGGCGTCTTTTTAAGTTAAGCGACGGGCATGCAAAATGGACCTTATGTAGTTTGGGGGGGGGGCCACCCATTTTTTGTTCCAATCAGTAATTGTGTGATGATCAAGTGTGGTACATACAATTGCATAATAAAACCATTTTCAGTGTGTGATCAAGTGTGGTACATACAATTGCATAATAAAACCATTTTTAGTATTTATATGCAAAATCTTATATACCATTAGATCTGCGGAATTCGCGCTGAAGAGTTTCTACTGAATCCATTCCGTAGCACCAGAAATAGGAAAACAAAAAGATTTCACTTAGATCCAAACTAGCATTCTCAAAAAATGTTCCGACATATTGGCCAATGCGCTTTCTGCAACCTCTTTTATTGCATTCCCATCTTTTAGAATTTTCTTTGTGTTGATATAACTATAACTACAAAAACAGCAAAAATATTATGAAGTCAAGTATACTTTCATGTAATTGCCACATTCGCATTTTCTTTCACGCAAGATCAAACCCAAGTCTTTAAGCCATTCATGAAAAAGATCAGTCGCTTGAATCATCGCGTATATTTGATACAAATTACTGTTTTTCAATTGTTGAAGAACAGGTGGATCGTAGTCTGACTTAGCAAGGCGAAGTTTAACCAAATGCTCAGGAATTGCAGCCATTATCCTTAAAAAATAATAAACAAAAACTTGTTTGTACACAGCCTCAAAAAATCAAAAACTGAACAAAAACTAAAATCACAAAAAATGGGTGGCCCCCCCCCCCCCAAACTACATAAGGTCCAATGGGCATTTGATAAAGTAGTTATTATAACGGATAAAATCAAGCATATCTGCACTCTAAACCGAAACTCGGATCCGCGCCGTGGATGTGTGGCTCCAGAGTGCCGACACGCTCAGTTTTTTTACTACATTAATTACTTCATCGATAGCTCATTTTTAGGCATGTCTCTGAGCTACAAGATGACATTAACTGTAAAAATTTTAACAAAGAATTTTTTGACCATTTCCTTGCTGAGAAGTGGCCAAAAAACACTCCGATTGGAAGCGTAGCCTTAGAGATTCTAGTATCAATGCCATATCCCACCTTTATCCTGTCTTCAGAACGCACCACCCTTGTTTGCATAGGCACTGCATAGCTGTGGAGGAAATTACCCCCGAAAACCAGACTGTCTTCAGGGGTGTAGACACAGTGAATCCAACCTACAAACTCCATCTTACGTAAAAACCTCATAAATCTCATAAAATACCGGATGGTATGATGAAAGTGTTGCCTGGATTCAACTCCACCCTAATACATTTGTTGACTATTCTTCCAAAAAAGCTCTCGCTGTTATTCCCACCCAAAATCCATTCTTCATACAGCAGAATATTTTCCTCTGTGGGCTCAATAAGCCAGAAAATCTGAAAAAGTGAATATCAACTTATTTTTCAAAATTAACCATAACCCTACCTTCTTGCCCTTGAGAATGTGATACCACACAGAAGTGCCACCGAAATCGATATGGAAGTCTGTGAAACAGTTGGCAACACTCATCAGACAATACCGCTGCACCTTGGGATAGGTGGAGAAGTCGGAGTACTGGCCGTTGGATTGCATGTGGACTATTTGCCGCTCTTTAGCTCTTTAGGCCACACATTGTCGATCCAATCGATTTCGGACACAAACTTCGGGCCGCTTACCTAAAAAGCACAGAGTTCATTAAAAACTCTAAGATATTTGTAGAAGTGAACATTTTAGGTCGATACAAACACGTGACTAAATTTTGGGGTTTTCCCCACTTCTCTTGAATTCTCTCGAATCCTTTATTTATTTCTTTTTGCAGTTCAGGACGCATGTATGAGCCCCACCTAACATGCGCTGGCCTACCCTGATCCTAAGGCTTTGCCTGAGTTAAAAAAACGGCTCTACCCCGTTAGCGCCCAAATTGTTTGCGCCAAAAATCGTTATAGCAAAAACCGTTACATTATTAATTAATTAGCTTGCTACATATGGTTTTTCTAAGTAATTTCGTGAATATTCTTATTTACAAGTTAATACTCAAATTGATGCCAGAGAGACGGGCTACATTTTGAGCATAAGGTTGTAAATGACCATATCTGCAAAACTTACTAAAAACTCCAAAGTTCTGGACTTTTTTGAGAACTTTTGGAGTTTTTAGTCAATTTTGCAGATATGGTCATTTACAACCTTATGCTCAAAATGTAGCCCGTCTCTCTGGCATCAATTTGAGTATTAACTTGTGAATGACAATATCCACGAAATTACTTAGAAAAACTATATGTAGCAAGCTAATTAATTAAAAATGTAACGGTTTTGGCTGTAACGATTTTTGGCGCAATCAATTTGGGCGCTAACGGGGTAGAGCCAAAAAAACGTGCAGCAAATAGCCAAAAAAGATATAAATTCAAAAAAGGCTCGAATTCAAAAATTGAGGAAAAGTGGATAAAAGCAACAAAGCTAAATTTTGACGCAATTACCGCATTTCCTCGAATAACTCATCCGGGTGAGTTATTTTTTGAATGGTTTACAGAGGGGTGAGTTATTAAAGGAAACACGGTAAATACAAATCCGATGTACATAAGGCCTTTGACCAAACTAGCTTCCTACCCCAAGTGCTGGTTTTTTGACCAGGATAGTTGAGCATACTTAAAGACAGCATCAAACATGGTTGGCAGTCGGTTTAATTGTACAGTCAACCCTCGATTAAACGGCACTCAAAAATAGACCGATTTGGTCAGCATTGACTAAGATTTAGTCAAAGTGAACCCTCGATTTAACGGCACCCCGGACCCGGTCCCTAGGGGTGCCGTTAAATCGAGGGTCGACTGTATAAATAACCATAAATAATCTGGGTTAATTATGGTGGGTTGTTTATGACCCGAACCAATATCTCATGCAAACATACACAATTGGCAAGATTGGTCAGAGAAAATTCTAGCGAAAGAACATTAAGAAGCTCATTGCGGAACCCAGCGGGAGATCTGAAAAACCAAACTCAGTGAGTAATAGCTTGAAAATTCAGTTAAAATCTTACGTGTAGTAAGTGATGAAATCGCTAAGTTTCATGGATCTGCCTTTTTGCTCGTTGACTTCAACCACCTCAATCTTGCGACTTTTCCCCACCAGATCCATCACATCGTAGACTGTAAAGTTTTCAGCTTCGGGCACACTAAAATTTCAAAAGTTATAAGGCAGGGTGGACTAGATTAATAGACATACGTCATGCCCAGTTCTTCTGGTGGGTTGTTGAAGAGCAGAGGTGTAGACAGTCCATTTTTCTTAATGTACTCCAGGTTGAACTCTATAAAGCATAAAGTTGGTGATAGAAGCAGTAACAAAATCGTGATTCTGCTTTCGCTCAGGTTCAAATTCTTTCAAAACTACCAGAACTTTTCATGGTTCCCTTCGGATCAAAAATCCAGTTCTGAAACTTTATTGATCGTACCACTCGGGTCATACTACTATGAAAAGTCTCGTTCCAGAACTTGAGCTGGCCCTTCTAGGGTCAAATTTTAATCATAATATCAGTTGCAAGACTGCTTCCGGTTGAGCTCAGGTAAGAAATGTACTTCTCGTAAACGTCTAGGTCAAGGTTTAATCCTAGGTCTAAGCTACACCAACTCCCCCCTCCACTAAAAATGTAAAGTTGTTAGACCGGCTGCTCGAAATAAAAATTCCAGTTGCTTAACATACCCAGATCTCGATCGGATCAAAATATAAAACCTAGTTCCTAGCACCTATCTAAATACCTCTCAGGTAATATTTTAATCAAATGTTCAATTGCGATTGCAAGGTCCAAGTTGACTAGATAGTTGCTACTCCAACTCGGTACTCCTTGGGTGGAAATATTTAGAGGTGTGCACGGGATCGGGATCCCTCCCGATCGGAACCCCGATTCCGAAGATTTTGGTGCTGAATCGCGATCCCGAATCTCTCCGATCAATTTTGAAAATCCCGATCCCGAAAATTGCCTAATCCCGATGAGCATTTTCAAAAGCATTTTTGGCCAGAAATATTTTCATTTTTTTCATGATTTTGCGGTTTTGTAAACTTATTCTTCTCTTTTTTGGACAGATATAGAATCTGACAGGTCCCGCCGATTATTCTATTAGGTTTAATTATTTTTAGCTCTGTAATACAGCAATTCATGCTTAAATGATGTTTTAAAAAATTCCACCGATTTTAAACGCTTATAACTTTTTTAACAAAGCTTGCGGTGATAATTTTCTAGCAAACTTTTGTGTAATTATTCTTCTATAAAATAAAAAACACTATTTTTGCTTGACACCCCTCTAGTAGTTTAGGTCCTGGTTTGTAGATAGCCTCTGGAAATGTAAGGTTTAAGCCTCAAAGGAACCACTGGTATTTTTGATTTTACATGCCAAAATTTTTTTTATCTGATGCATAGTCTTTATGCATTCACAAAATTTTGAAATAGCATTAAGAATAACAGTTGTGAACGTTTGAAAGAAGTTCTTGGGACACCCTGTATTTTGCCTGATTACTCATGGACTCGATAGATCGGCAAATCCCGAAATTTTCATCGGAATCCCGACAGGATCCAGAATTCTTTTCACGTAATCCCGATGCCGAATGTTTTTAGCCCCAATCCCGATCCCGAAATTCCTCCGAGGCCGAATTCAGACCTCTAGAAATATTGGAGGTCTTACATGGTCATCCGTAGGCAATATGTTTAGCTTCAATTCGCAAAACCCACCTTTTAAATCAATGGTCTTGACCATCTCACTATCATCATTGAACTCTGACGACGAGACTATTTCTTGGATGTCATAAAGACAGTGAGACATCAGTTTTGGTTTCTGGAACAACACTTCATCCTCGCTCTCTTCAACAAAAGACCCAGCATCTGGCTTAAAAACAACAAAATAGAAAAGAAATTTAGCTGATTGGATTCTACCTTATTGATTAATTTCCTTGTCCTCTTTGGGTATCTGTCTTGAAAAAAGTCAAAGTCCGGTGCTGCAATCATGTGGATCAAGACTGCAAACAAAGAAATAGAATTACAAAAATGTAATATTGTTCTTAGAAAAAATCAGTGCCTCAATGAGTATGTTTTTTAGGCTGTGAGTGAGGGTGACATTTATCTGCACAGGCTGTGAAAAAGGCACAGGCGTAACTCCGCAAACCTGCACCTTCACCAAAGCGTTTTTCAAAAAACATTGTAATATAAAACACTATAAAAGTCGAAAACGGTGCAGATAAAATAACCACTGAGGGAGGCTTTAGATCCCTTCGGAATTTTTTTAGCTACGCCTATGAGTGAGAGCGAGAATGAAAAAATACTCGCAGAGTTAAAGTAAAATTCTCAATTACAATTCTCAATCAGGTGTTTTGATTAGTGTTGGAGACCAGAAGTGTGAGCAAGAAACTGACAAGGGAGGGACCCTGAATGTGACCTGAAGAAACTTCGATGACAATTTTTTCTGCGTATTCTTGTAGAGGGTGCTCAAGTTCCTGAAAAATCTGGATCCCCAGCTCTGAAGGTCCACAAAATGTTGTAGAAGGGTCACTCAAAGTTCTAAAAACACCTCGATATCATTCGATACCGAAAACACCTCCATACCATGGATTTTCATAGCTGACCATTGGGCCATGGGTCCTTCCTGAAATTTTTATTGAGTTTCAGAGATGGGGAGCCAAATTCACATGGGATTTGAGGAGGCTCTAAAAAATACACGCATTCATCGAAAAAACCCAGGTCACAGTCAGGGTCCCTCCTTGTGAAACGAGAATACTGCATGACCCAAGAAGCAAGATTCTGAGCCCCTTAAACCGGGACCACAGCTTCTATTTCTATTGATTCTTATTTTCCTTCATCCAAATTTTTATTTAAATTTTGTCTAGATTAATCTTTTTCCACGTTGGTTGGCTATGGAAGTGCTTCCAGTTTTATATCACTTACTGGTCTACACTTTCCTTACTGTTAATATAGACAGTTTTCACAGGAGGGATTCCTGTTTCTTTTATTATTTTCTCAGCCGATACAATAGAGACCTTCCACCATTGATTTCACAAGGTTGTCGGCTTCTTCAATTTCGTGACGAAGTTTCTTCTTTCTCTTTGGCTCTGCACTGTTCGCAGGTATTTAAGATATTTCAATGAGTAAACTTTGTCATTTTAATTGTTTTCTAACTTTGCAACTCACGAAATGGGAATTTTCAAAGAATATACGTTCATATACAAAAAATAAAAAACGACCATTTCCTTTCGAAAAAAATTATGCAATAATGTTTGTGTTTTTGGAACATCATGTATATGCTACTGCTGCGTAAAATCTGAATACAATTTTCGGCTCACAGGAGTTTACTTACAATTAAGAAGAGAATATTGCCAATCACCTTGCGGCGTTATATGATAAGTTTGGAAGAGATGACAAAGGCGTATATGTCAACTATATAATACTATTTAATGATCAGATAAGTAAAAGGCAGACACAGCCCATTCACATAACAGAAAATAGCGGGGGAGTAAGCTCAAAGAGCAGAACTGTCCAAAAATAAGAAACGGGCATTATTCAAACCATCGATTGTAGAGGAGAGCAGAAAGGGCAGAGGATATGAGGCAAACAGTGATTGGCAAAACGATACTTTACTGCTGAAAAAGCCAATCCTTGTGGGACAAATATTATTTGAGTCTATAACAAGGAAGATTATTTCTAATTATTATTCTTCTTTCTAATTATTTTTAAATTCTAAAATTAAATTGAATTACGACTATTTAGTAAAAGGCTGTATGTGAATTTCCGCACCAAAAGTGTGAAATTCCGCACCAAATTAATTAAATTCCGCACCAAATTCAAATTCGTTCTAAAAATAGTGAATTTCCGCACCGAAATTGTGAAATTCACCACCAAATTTTTAAAAAATTATTTATGCCTTTTTCTGTCTAAGACCGACCAAATTTTGCATAATTTTGCAAGAATTTGAATTTTTTAGCCTGAAAATGACTTGGATTGCTCAGAATCCCACCCCAGAATGGCCAAAAGCCCCTGAAAGTTGGTTTTTGGGGTTTACTGAAGGTGAGTGAAAACTTTAGGGGGTAAACTTTTTTAATCGCTCAGAACTCCACCCTGAACCACTCGAAATCATCCTAAACCTGGAATTTTGAGCAATAAAGCCCAGCTGACTGGAATTCTGATTCGCCCAGTCGGTTTTTCGCAGAAAGTGTGAAATGTGTCTGTGCTGTCTTATGATCTTCAGAGAAATATTAAACCGTCTTTCTGGCATCTATGTCTCAGATCTACTTCCGAACTCAATGACTTAATTTAACTGCCTACCATGAACGAAAAAAGAGACAATGCTCGACTTTTTATACACGATAAATAGCTCAGACAATGAAATAAAAAATTTGGTGGGGAATTTCACAATTTTGGTGCGGAAATTCACTATTTTAGAAGGAATTTGAATTTGGTGCGGAATTTCACACTTTTGGTGCGGAAATTCAATTTGATCCTTTAGTAAAATGATATTTAATAATCCTGAAAAATTTGTGTATCGAATTTAAAAAATAGAAAAGAAATTGAATTTAAAATTCTTAAACTAAAGGTAAATGATTGATTCACTTAGTTACAATTATGTAAACGATTGAAAATTTTTCCTTTTTTGTTTGCAATCGTGTAATCGATCGCAATTGCGAAGTTCTTTCTTTCACAATCGTGCAATCAATTTCAAATTATTAATTCTTTCGTTTACATTTACGTAATCAATTGCAAATTTTTGATCTTTTAATTTGCAATTGTGTGATCGATAGTAAATTTTTAATTCTTCAGTATAATCGAAAGAAAAAGCCTGTTAAAAAGTATATAAACGCGGTTTCGGAGTGACATTAAATAGCTAGAAAAGGTAGGCCGTTATTGTCCAAAATGACATAGATAACGGTTTCTAAAACATATACATGAGTAAGTATAGAGGCAAAAGTAGGCCTACAACAGGGTTTCCAAGAACAGCAATTCTGTGCAAACACAGAAGGTTTCAAAAACAAAATTTCCGTACTTATTTCACCGAAAAACTCAATTTCCAAGCTGATTTCTGCAAAAATCCAATTCCCAAACTTGCTTTTCGAAACTGAAAATGCCGAAAACCAATGCAGCGGCTGTACAAGGCTGTACAGTCGAGTCTCGAGGTGCCGGATTATCGAGACTCGACTGTATTACAGACTTGTTGGTGTGCATTTCGAGCTAAAACGCTCAGCGCTCGATTTAAAAATCAATAGAAATAGTGTCGCAAAATGATTTGGCCAATTTGATTTTGGCCCAATTTAAATTGTCGCAATTTGATTTTGGCTCAATTTGAACTGACGCAAAGGGATTTGGCGCACTCTTCTCCTGCCCAGGGACATACCAGCGCGTTACACCGCAAATTAAGGCGGGGACTAGCAAGTTTTAAATAATCGTCCTTGTTTTCACTCGCTTCATGTCAAATCTGATATTTATGACCCTATCCTACTTTTGAAAAGTAGGCAGAAAACTTTTGTCGGATCAGATACAACCAGTGTTGTTCCAGCGCCGAGGTCGGCGCCGGCGCCGACCTCCTCTGAAAAAAGGCCCCAGCACCGGCGCTAATGGCAGCACCGACGCCGGGTAGATAATTTTGTTTTTGTTGCAAATTTTATAAAAAAATTGGGCTCTATATGCATTCGCATCTCTGGAAAAAAAAGATGCCTTGGTCCCCCCCTGTTGATTTTTTCGAAATTTTTTTTATCCCAAAAGTCTCAAAAAGTATTTATAAGCACCTTTAGATCATTTTCACGAAAAAAAAATTTTTCTGAAAATTTTTCAAAAAATTTTTTGCCTTGGTCCCCAAGCTGATTTTTTCCGCAACTTTTTTTAAATAGCAGTGGGTTTTGAACATGTTTTTGTTAACTGGGCCTACCGCATAAAAAGCTTAGGTATGCGTATACATTCTCATGCATCCAGAGTCACTTTCGAGCGATTTGCGTCTAAGGTATGTTTTTCTTTCTTTTTTTGATCAAGAGCCTTGCTCGGAATTATGTCTAAGGTAAGTGAGTGACTCTGGATGCATGAAAATATGGCAACCAGACAAAACACAACGAAAATATTGTCGCGCGACAAAATATTTAAAAAAACATTTGTCGCGCGACAAAATAATTTTTTTGTCATATTGTCGTGCGACAATGCAACAAATTTGGGTTTTTGTCGCACGACATTGCAACAAATTTTGCTCTTTGTCGTGCGACATTGCAACAAATTTTGCTCTTTGTGTGCGACATTGCAACAAATTTGCCTTTTGTCGGACGACATTGCAACAAATTTTGCTTTTGTCGTGCGACATGCAACAAATTTTGCTCTTTGTCGGACGACATTGCAACAAATTTGCTCTTTGTCGGGCGACATTGCAACAAATTTTGCTCTTTGTCGTGCGACAATGCAACAAATTTTGCTCTCTGTCGGGCGACATTGCAACAAATTTTGCTCTTTGTCGGGCGACATTGCAACAAATTTTACTTTTGTTGACTATGAAAAAAGCTTTTGATTCCATACTTATATTTATCATATTTCCGAGTACGTCGTACAATCAAATACAGTCAAACCTCGGTTATGCGCACCCCAGTTATACGGCACCCTCGGTTATACGACATCCTTGATAGACTGTATTTGGCTAAAGTTAGCTTATTCTTAGACAATTGACACCCCCGTTACACGCTTAGCTAAGGCTGGTCTCCTGAGTGGCGTATAAAAAATATTCCCAGAATAAACTTTATCGTAAACTTAACACTAACAACAACACAGTAACATAGAGCATTGGAGTCTATTGAGTTACAACTTCGTCATTTTCATCTTCTTGAATTTCGTCCACATCTGGGTCGTTTCCCTTCGCATACCAAAGCGCATCTTGAATTGACTGAAGATGTCCAAGCAAAGCTCCATCAGATGGAAAGGCAGCAGCTGACTTTTCCCTCCACTCTGAAACCAAGGCATGGATTCTTCTTCAGATTCCCTCTGCATAGGACGTATATTTCGGAATTCTTCCTCAGGTTTTAACTGGTGTCTGATGATAGTTTTGAAAATAAGTTTAGCAAAGAAACAAAAAAAACTTACCGTAAAATCGCATGACGAACAGATTCTTCCTCATCCATTTGGTGGCGAATCACTTTACTTCGATCAGGCTTTCCACCGCCCGGAAAGTGCGCATTGTACTCCTTGTTCCAGCTTTCCACGGCGTTGTTCGTAACTGGCCACTGGCGCAATAAGTGTTCGCTGACATTCCAAAGCTCGATGTCGTATAGAGAAGGGCGCACATCATCAATGGTGCCACGATAAAGAATGTCTGTCGCACGTACTTGAGAAAGGCTATAACAAGGATTCAAAAGGATTGGCTATGAAATCTGTAAATTACCATCAACTTTCGATTGTTCCCTAGCATCGACTACGCCACATTCCATCAGCCTTTCATGCTCCTTCACCAAAGCATATCAATGAGAACATCTGAGACAGGGAGATACGCTAGCTTAGAGAAAAGGATTATCCATCGCTTGAGCTCACTGACTGCATAGTACTTTGCCAGGCCATGAGATCTTGCTTGCGCTTTCCACGTCGATTGGCAGCTTTCTGACGAGTGCAGTGGAAAAAACGACACACTTCTCGCTTTCTGCTATCCTGAAGTGAAGTTTTTAAGATAAGCGACAAGAAACATAGCTATTACCGCATGTGTGTGTAAGAAAAACCATTGGCCCAAATTACACGCTTTCCAGATCGTCCTGTGCCCTCCTTTTCGATTGATTCAGCCTCCAAGTATTCGAGATCGTAGTCATCTTCGCTATCGCTGCTTGACATTTTCGCTTCCTAAATTATTTCATAGTCAACAAAGAGTGAAATTTGTTGCAATGTCGCCCGACAAAGAGCAAAATTTGTTGCATTGTCGCGCGACAAAGAGCAAAATTTGTTGCAATGTCGTGCGACGAAAAACTTTTTTTGTTATTTTGTCGCACGACGAAAAGCATACGACAATGCAACATTTTGTTGCATTGTCGCGCGACAAAATAGTTTCGTTGTTGCTTTGTCTGGTTGCCGAAAATATATACGCATACCACAGCTTTTTTATGCGGAAAAAATTTTTTTTTCGTGAAAATGATCTAAAAGTGCTTATAAATACTTTTTGAAACTTTTAGAAAAAAAAAATTTCGAAAAAAATCAACAGGGGGACCAAGGCATCTTTTTTTTCCAGAGATGCGAATGCATATAGAGCCAAAAATTGTATTTTTATAAACAGTATGTTTTTCTACAATGATAGTATAACTCATTTTTTATTTATATCGATTAGCAGCATGTCGTTTTCATTTCCGCTATTAATTCTTCATGGTGAGTGAATATTGAAATATTTTCCTATGCTGAGAAATAAGTCCATCTGAGGGGCAGTTATTAGAGAGTGGAGAGTTCATAAACGGAATACGTTAATTCATAATTGTTTGTAAAAAAAAGTTAAGTAAATTAATTTTTTATATATATATTTTTAAATAATAGCACATAATACGCCTCGATTTAAGCTCTTTTATTATTTGACTCAGAATGAGTACGCGTTCATCCTGAGTCAGATTTTTGCACCGTCTATGACTGTGCTTTAATAACTGTAGAATTTCTCGTATAATATACGATAAATTCTACAGTTAACGATGGTGCAAAATCTGACTCAAGATGAACACGTGCTCATCTTGAGTCAGATTTCGTATCATGGAAATTTTTGACTAAAATTATTTTTAAAAGGGCAAAAGTCAGAAATAAAAAAATAGCTCATTTTGAGTCGTGTTATAAGATACCCTGGTTATGTTTAAAAATAGTAATAAACTAATAGGCTATAGGTGAAAACACCCTTTAAATTAATTAAACAGCGCCGGAGCCATAGCCGTTTAAAAAACGCCGGGGCCAGCGCTGGGACGAATTTTTTTTTAGCGCCGGCGCAGACCAAAATTTTTCATTGGCCCTAGCGCCGACGCCGAGCGCGGCCCGGCACTGTTTTTTTTCCGGGGAGCGCCGGCGCCGGAACAACACTGGATACAACGCTTATAAAAAGAGTCATGAGAAAAAGAAATTGTTGGTCCCCGCCTTATTTGCAGTGTAACGCGCTGGTATGCCCCTTAAATTAGGAGAAAATAGGATGTTTTGTATCCTATTTGCTCTTATAAATCCACTAGGATCCACGTCTTAAAATATCGATGTAGTGAACTTTGACAAAAAAAAGAATTTTCGGTGATCCTGCAGTGCTCCGTCTAACCGATGCCTTGTACGACTTCTTCTAGGAAGAGCGCCGTAAGAAACAGAAGCAGCCGAAAATTACCAGTCATTTCTCGTCGAACTGTTGATATTTGTATGTTGAAGTGGTGTATAATGTTCATACTTGAATGAAGTGCTTTTGCGAATAAAGTGCTTGAATAAAGTGCTCTTCCGTGAAGAAAACCTAAAAATTAAACAACAAGCAGACATAACACGAATACAGAATACAAAATTAACACATTCTACTTTAGAAATGATCCTAATTGGGATACTCCATTTAAAGGATCCTAGTTAGGATGTTTTGTATTCAAGGATCCTAATTAGGATATTTTAGGATGTGGATCCTAGCAGGATATTTTAGGAGCAAATAGAATACAAAACATCCTATTTTATCCCGATTAGGATCAAATTCGGCTGTACACCGAAATATACGCGGCAATTTGGTACTTGGTGGTTTGGTAAGAAACTTTTTTGGTAAGGAATTTTTTGGTAACGGCTTAAAACACAAAAATTTGGGTGCATAGACGTTTCCAGAATTTCAAAATTTTTTCTCAAGCAACACGGAGGACCAAGACAGCTTTTTGGTTTTTTGAAATTTTTAGATTGTCTCCGAACACCTCAAACCATCCTCAACCCTTTCCAAACCACCCAAATACCCTCAAACCGCCTTAAATAGCCCAACAACAATCTCAAACCTAAAAATAAAAAATTTTGCAAATAAAAAGGCCCATTTTTCTAACTTAAAATTGTGTAAGGAATCGGGTTTGTTAGGACCTAAATTGCAAATTTACCTACCCAACCGCAATACCTGGAGTGGGTACCACCTGGCCAGGTGGATATCCAGGTAGATGGCCTGAAAATCAAAAAATTTTAAAAATTGAAAACAGCCCATTTTTTCAAATATAAAATCGTCTGAAATGTTTAGTTTCCAAGGACTAAAATTGCAATTTTACCCACGCAAAGTCCAAATCCCGAGGTGAGTACCACCTGGTCAGGTGGATGTTCTCCTGGATGGCCTAAAATAAAAATTCTTGAAATAAGAAATAAGCCATTTTTAACTTTAAATCGTGTAGGAAACTAGATTGGTTAGTACTAAAATAAAGATTTTCCCTATGCGCAGTAAAAGACCTTGGGTGTATATTCCTCGGCTGCGTGGATACTTTTCACCTGCCTGCTCGAAATAAAAAAATTAAAATTAATAAAAAATAAATAAAATCACAAACAAACAACTTTTCGTGGCTAAAATTGCGCGGAGAAACCGGTTTATAAAGACCGAAATTGCGATTTTCCAAATCTGGACCGCATAACATGGGGTGTATACCACCTGGTCAGGTGGGTGGATATCCACCTGGATGACCAAAAAAGAACACAAGTTCGTCAAATCGAAAAATAAACCCTTTTATCGTAGGAAAACTTGTGCGGGAAAATTTTGTTTGACAGGACCGAAATTTCAATTTTACGCACCCAAATCTCAAAACCTGGGTAAGTACCACCTGGCCCGGTGGATATGCGCTGAAAATTATTATTTTAATAATCGAAAACTATTAAGTTTTTCTAATGTAAAATCGTGTGGACAATTCGATTAGATTAGATCAAAATTGTAATTTCAGATAAATTTTTTAGGATATCCAGGCGAATCCACTTATTTGAAGGATAGCAACCCAAGGTTTCGGCCTCCAGATGCAATTTTGGTCCTAGCAAATCTAATTATCCACAACATTTTAAGTCAGAAAAACGGATTAATTTTATTTTAAAATATTTTTTATTTTTCAGGTTGGGTTTGGTTTGGGAGTATTTAGGCGGTTTGAGGGTATTTGGGGTGTTTGGGAAAGTTTGGGTGTTTCGGAGGCTGTCTAAAAATTTTCGAAGAACGCTTAAAAACTCGTCCCTAAAAATGAAAAATTCAAATTTTGACCCTAGTAGCGAATACCCCCCCCCCAACAATTTTTTTTTCAAAATCAGGTTCTAACCATTTTAAGTAATTCTTATGCGCTGAAAACGATAAAAGGTGTTTTCGGCCATTTTCTGAACTAAAAAGTTGATTTTTGGAAAAAAAAATTTTTGACCAAAATTTGACTTTTTGCCTTGGGGGACCAAGGTATTATACCTCGTTTGTCACTGAAGCTAGTCAAAAAGAGTCTCCATTTGGCTTTTATGATCAAGAGTCCTGCTCGGAATTATGTCTAAGGTAAGTGAGTGCGCGCATCTCTAACCAACCAAGCCCCTGCGCCCCCGAAGGGGGCTTGGGTTGAGATGCGCACACCCACATACCTTAGACACAAATCACTCGAAAGTGACTCTGGATGCATGAAAAAACATGCATACCAGAGTTTCTTTATGCGGTAGGCCCAGCTAACAAAACTATGTTCAAATCTCATCTTTTTAAGACTCTAGGTACCATTTCAGGTGGTTTACCTTGGTCCCCGAGGCAAAAAGTCAAATTTGGTCAAAAATTTTTTTTTCCAAAAATCAACTTTTAGGTCAGAAAATGCCCCAAACACCTTTGTTATCGTTTTCAGCGCATAAGAATTACTTAGAAATTTCCAAATTTTTGTGAACTTATGCTGTTACCAAAAAATTTCTAACCGAAATAACAGCGCACCAAACAATTTCTTACCAAAAGTTTTGGTCCAAAACGACCGCGTACCAAATTGGCACGTATATTTCGGTCTACAGCCTCAAATTCTCATGCCTGGCCACAATAGTCTACACTAGACGCCTTTGACGTAGACGTCTACGTCAAATTTTAATCCAATACAATTTTTGCCTTAACAGGAAACTATACTTAAAGTACAACCGAATTTTGTGTTTCAGTCTAAAACTTTTTAGCTTACACGGGAAAGGCACGACCACCCGTGCGCTATCAAAAAACCTTATATACCAAAAGATAGCCCTAACTGAGCTTGTTATCAAGCTTGTTTGTTGTGGACAAGCATTGCCATTGATTATTTGTTAATCGCCAATAAAAAAATGCGTCAAAAATTAAATTGATTGTGAGATTGAGTTTTGTTGATAGTTGTCCAAAATTATGAATCAGCGAAAAAAATATGAAAAAAGGAATGATTCGAGTAGGAGTCGAACCTGCGACATGAAAAAGAGCGTTCGCAACGATCCCACTGCGCCATACTGACATGTTTATTACTGCCATTTATTGTTGGTATATTCCAGCTGATCAATTTTACAACTTTAAAAGTGGAATATCTCGGCCTAGACTGCTCCATAGGAAATTTTGATTGCAAGATGATAACAAGCTCAGATAGGGCTATCTTTTGGTATATAAGGTTTTTTGATAGCGCACGGGTGGTCGTGCCTTCCCGTGTTAGCTTAGAATTAAGCTTGGATGATTGACAATGTCTGCCAAACCCACTTGATTATTGTATAAGTAATCAGATGCGGATGTTGGGGTGTAATACAGGGTGCGGCAATTTTTCTCTGCGTCTTTATTTTGCCTATAACTTTTTGCATTTGCGGTATTCAAACAAGATCTTTTTTAATCAAAAGCTGACACTCTAGGCAATCGAATGACACCAAATTTGTGAATTTTTATCGTTGTTATCATTGTTCAACATGTTTGATTGCGAAGTTTATTTTTTCTTCGTTTAGCCATGGTGTACTCCGCTCAAGAGAAGCTGTTAGGCTGTTCGAATTAGTTGGACGAGAACTTCACTCTTCGTTGGATGGGCTGAGGAACTCCTGCTTCTCCTGCTCCGTTTGCCTGGCTGCCGTATTAACCTGATTTGACACCTTGCGACTTGGATCAAGAGCCAAGTCTACACAACTCCGATCGCCGACATGAATGAGCTCCGAACGAGAATTGAACGTGCCTTTGTAAGCCTCCCGCAACAGATGATCAACAGAGCAATCGAAGCCTATGAAAAACGCCTGGAATACTGCCTTCAGTTTATGGAAAAAGTACTGAGCAAGAATATGAATGAAAATCGTTGTTATTTTTGTCTCTTGACGATGCGTGTGTTCAAATAAAAAAATTTCTGCAAGTTTGGTGTCATTCGATTGTCTAGAGTGTCAGCTTTCGATTAAAAAAAGATCTCGTTTGAATACCGCAAATGCAAAAAGTTATGGGCAAAATAAAGATGCAGAGAAAATTGCTGCACCCTGTAGTTGTATGCTAGGGTTACTTACATTATGTTCAGTGCACTTGAAGTTTTTTAGATAGAGATTGGTCGTTGTCCTCCATTTAGTTTACTAAACTTCTCCAAACGGTTCGCTCACCCACTACCTGTTTTGATGGTCAATAATGGTGCGCGGTCGATTCATCGACGGTCAATTGGTCCACAGGTCAATTAATCCACAAAATCATTACTACTTCCAAATGTTGAACAAACTATATTATTCAACCCAAATCGTCTACTGAAAACGTTTTGATAAGATCGAAATTGGGCGGACTACCTCAGTTTCTCAGGTGTCGATAAGTTCAAAATAGGTTTTGTACTTCACAACCTGGTCTGATTTGTGATAAATATAACATGATTTGTATGCTCGTTCAGAAAAATTCCTAAAATATGGAGTCCACCACCTTAGAGTGGGTATCTACCCTAATTGAATATTGAGATTCTTAATAGTCAAAACAGTTTTTGTCTTATCAAATTGTTCAGCACACGATTGTGAGTTGAATAGTATATTTGTTTATCTTTTGTAAGTGATAATAATTTGTGGACCAATTGACCATCCGGGTACCACCACCTAAGTACTGCTATATGGGTACCACCTGTTGAGTACCTCCACTAGTTTTGATTAACCACTACCTGGGTAGTACTACCTGGGTACTTCCACCTGGGTACTACTACGTGAGTTGTACTTACGCACTGCGCATGGAAGCCTCTTTTCAAACCTAAGTAGCTTTCCCACCTCTTTAACACTGAACGGCGGTGCGTGCTAAGCTAGATCTTGTGCAGAATTTCACGCTGAACACGATGATGTAAAATATTTGCGGAAAGAGGAGGGATTGGAACGGGTAAAACAGCTTCCGAAGAAGGTGATTTCACCTATTCCCAACCAGCTAGAATTCGAGCAAAGTAAGGGTGTTACTCGCTCAAATAAATGCGCCACCTAGTGTGTGACATCTCAAAATACAGGGCGTGCTCAGGCTATCTATTATGCATGAACTTGTTTCTGAGTGCTACAATTTCACAGAGAATTTTCGATTTTTCTCACAAAGACAATTTTCAGAAATCCAAAATTTGACACTAAAGGTCATAATAACTTTGGGTAGAGATCGCATTCAGATAAATTATCACATCAAAAAGAAAAGACTGGAATCTGACGGTTCTTTCAGTTTCGAAACACCAACGTTCTTATGAAATCTTGACAAAATTGGCAAAAGGAATGTCTAAGTCGTAATACAAATTTCCCATAACTTCGTGATTGCCAAGAAAACCATCCATTCTGAACTGGATCGTGTTATGGGTAGTCGATTGCTTTTGAAACTGTCTATAAAATGAGAAAATCACTTTCAAAATTAGAATTCCGCTCAAGACAAAAATATTTGATTTTCAAATTAGATAGTTTTTGTCTTGAGGGGAATTCTAATTTTGAAAGTGATTTTTCATTTTATAGACAGTTTCAAAAG
The DNA here is from genome assembly GCA_004194705.1 of Ditylenchus dipsaci. Lineage (NCBI taxonomy): Eukaryota > Metazoa > Nematoda > Chromadorea > Rhabditida > Anguinidae > Ditylenchus > Ditylenchus dipsaci. The sequence goes on along the minus strand of SADC01001290.1, from coordinate 210,969 downwards.
CAAATCGACTACCATAACACGAATCCAGTGTCAGAATGGATGGTTTTCTTGGCAATCACGAAGTTATGAGAATGGTATTACGTTAGACATTCCTTTTGCCAATTTTGTCAAGATTTTATAAGAAGCTGTTGTGTATTCGAAATGAAAGAACCGTCAGATTCCAGTCTTTCTTTTTGATGTGATATTTATCTGAATGCCGATCTCTACCCAAAGTTATGACCATTTTAGTGTCAAATTTGGATTTCTGAAAATTGTCTTTGTGAGGAAATCGAAAATTCTCTGTGAAATTGTAGGCACAGAAACAAGTTCATGCATAATAGATAGCCCTGAGCACGCCCTGATTTGAGATGTCACACACCTAGGTGGCGCATTTATTGAGCGAGTAACACCCTTACTTTGCTCGAATTCTAGCTGGTTGGGAATAGGTGAAAAACTTTTTCGGAAGCTGTTTTACCCGTTCCAATCCCTCCTCTTTCCGCAAATATTTTACATCATCGTGTTCAGCGTGAAATTCTGCACAAGATGCATAGTTTAGCACGCACCGCCGTTCAGTTTAAGGCATGGACCAGCAATTATTTAAAAATTTCCCTATTTTCACTTGTTAATGTGAAATCTGATGTTTAGACCTTATAATACTTTACCGCCTATTGTGTAAAATTGGCCGCCTTTTTTTATTTTTTGGCCGCCATTTTTGAAGTCCAAAAAAAAATAGAATTTGGCCGCCTTTTTTTTAATTGGCCGCCTTTTCTTGTTTAATTCATGTTTTCAAACTAGATAGAAGCAAATAAAGACATTTGAAGCGTAATAATGTCAGATACAGTCGACTCCCTCTATGACGAACTCCCCATAACGAACGCCTAAGTCCGGTCCCCAGGGTGTTCGTTATAGAAGGAGTCGACTGTAGTGTACTTTTTATATCTCGGTGTGACAACGCAGATAATAGAATAAGCGTGAGAATTTCGTAGCACACGTCTGATAACGCAGTCATTACATTACAAATGACAATTTGAATTGAATTTTTTGGTCTCACGCAATTAAGTGGTTCCCGCCTTTTGAAATTCAAATTTCACCGTGTCGGGCACGGGCATGCCCTTTAAAGTATCATCTATACCAACCAACTGTATACTTCAAAAATTAAAACTTTTATTTTTGCGCTAATTTGAATTTTGAATACTGGAAAACTCAAAATTTTGTCGAAAATTTCGAAAAAGTTTGTTCCAATGTGTTTCAAGACACAAAGTTGCCCTAGAAAACACGACTCACTTATCGATCTTATCGAGACAAAATTTTCGAATTTAGCACGAATTCATATTCGCGCCAAATTTAAAATTTTTTGAATTTTGGAACAATTTAATTGCTTGTACCATTCATAACTCAATTTCCGCTTATTATTTGGACCCAGACTTTTTTCATTTGATACCTGAAATGTTCTAGATTTGCCCTTTGTGGTGCCCAGCTCCGTAAAAATTTTAGAACACCCCTAAAAAATCCGAAAAAGAAAAAAAATTTGACCCTTTTTTTTAGCATTTTTTCAAAAACTTGGTGAAAACTTGGTAAAGCAGCTAAAAAAGTGGCTCCTGTATTATTCCCTTCCCTCCAATACAGCCCTTGATCCTTTTAAATTACTTTTTCTGGTCCTTTCATAGCAAAATTATTACTTAAAGGACCATGGTTTTTGGACGCAGCGGCATTTGAGAAATTTGAATTGGCGGGGGACCTTTTACTCTGAAAATATTCGACAATTATTTTCAAATTATTTTTTGTTTGCATGTAAAAATTTTTCAAAAATTGAACCATCTACTAGTCGAGCCAACGTTGCTTGACCTTGCCAGATCGGACGACTTGGGCTACTTTCACTGCCGGGGTCGTATTGTACTCGGTCGTTGTACCCTTTTTTAAAACCGGCTGCAGCCCTGGTGTGGATGCAGCATCCGCCCTCTGAGCGTTCACAATAAGAATTCTGTTTTGCTGATGCTTTTGCGAAGGCTGACTGCGATGCTGCCACCTCATTATGAACAGTGTGGAGGCTAAAACATCGGGGGTGCTGTTTGAGGAGTCTATGATTGAAAATGCTGCCTCTCATTGTGTTTTCGCCTTAAAGGGGGGGGGGGGTGAACTTATATACGCATCGCCTTTAGGTCATAGGTACGACTACCACTGGCTGCAGAACATTTTCGTATGATATCATGTAGCATTGAAGATGATATGATTCATCATGAGTGATATCACGTATAATATCATATCATTTGTCGGGGTTCCATGTCATATCAGTAGGGTTGTCAGAGGGAAAATTCCCGGGAAAAAAGATCATTTTCCCGGGAAAATTTTCCGGGAAAAAAATAATTGGGAAAAATAAAGAAAATATGGGAAAAAATGAATTTGAATAAGAGCTTGTTTCAGTACGACAAGTATGCTCTAAATCAGAATTTTTCTGAGAAATCAGAGCACTTTCAAATACATTCGAACCTAAAAAAGTTCACCTTTAGATCAGCCCTTAGGAGTGACCTTATATGAAGGGTAGACTGTATAGAAACCAAACTTTTGTTTAAACAAATGCCGGGTTATAGAGGTTCGACTGTAACTCAAAAACCAAGTCTCACCATAAGTCAAAAACACACCGAAAGGTACTTCCCACAACACACCACAGCAAAATTTAATCCAGTGATACGCCACAGAGTGCCACTGAAACGCCACTAAGTTCTCTGAATTCATGTAATCCAGTCGATTACCACTGGGTTCAGAGTAAATCCAGTGGTAATCCACTGGATTACCACTGAATTCAGAGAACTTAGTGGCATTCCAGTGGCGTACCACTGGCAGTTTTGTGGGACTGGAATTACACTAGCATGGTAGATCCCTCGGGTTTTCGCCTGAGCCAAGCCTCTTGGAGCGCTGGCTGAACTTTTGGATGGCTGAGCCTCTGGCTCGGCCATGATCAGCGTGATAATGCTTTTCGTCAAAAAATGAAGACTTTGGATTAAGCCAATTTTAATAGCCTAATTCTATTTAATGAAGAGCCTGAATCCGAAAAAAGAACCAACTGACGAGAAATATAGTAGTGTGGAGGAATTTGAAGTGTTGTTTACCGATGAATAGGATGTTAATTTTGGTTTGAATAAATTTTTGCTGTACATGCGTATTATGGATTCTGGTTGAGTGTCGTTAAAGGCAATAAATCTTTTTTTTCCCGTTTTTCCCCGGTGAAATCATCTTTCCCGGAAAATGACAACTACATATCAGTATCATATCACTCGATTTTTCGAATGCCTATATCATATCATTATCATATCGCGTCGCATGACAAATATCAGGTGATATCAACTCATATATTGATATCAACAATATTTCCAAGATGAGAGTGATTTTTTCTCGAAATTACCAAAATAGTCTTTTCCACTTATTGGCCACACCTAACCTTTTGTTTTTCAACACCGTTTAAAACTCAGCTGAGTTTTTCTCTATCTGTGCTGAAAAACCGGTAGGATCTACAGTTGGTGCACACCAGCCATAAAAATGTCAACTGCCGTGTGACCATGATGTTACTTTAACCAAATAAAGAATATACAGGCATACCTGCACGCTCGAAAAAATTGGCGCCGGCGCCGATCCGGTCGCCGGGCCTACCTGAAATCGGCGTCGGGCGCCGGCACCGGCGCCATCCTGGCGCAGGCGCTTAAGAAGTAGTGGCGCCGCCGTGTTATACTATGTATTCGACGCTGAAACTTTTGCTTGCTGCCGCCAGGATCTAAGTTGGTATGAAAACGCCGGTATGAAAAGGGCGTCGAGCGCCGCCGCTTTAAAGTGGTGAATTTTGCATGGCTCCGACTATGTTTACAGGGCGTCCCACATTTGCCGCCCCTTTTGTTGGGCTTTACTTTTCTGTTTTAAACCATTCAGCTATATTTTGTTTACTGGAAAAAGGACTTTCTAGGATTTCGTTGACACCTAATTTTTGTTTTTTATTTGAAATTTGATTTTCACTGACTTTTGAAATGTTTTAGTAATTTTTCTTCTTTACCTGAATGGCTGAATATCTTATTAAGCGAAAAGTGTGGAAGTGATCTGTCGGGATGCACAGCGCTCTAACCCAAGTTTAAAGATAAAAAATGACAGATAATGGAAAGTAATCGATAACCCGATGGTTACCGTCCAAAGACACCAGATTTTCGTTTGATAAAATATTCAGTTATTTCGAAAAGGAAGAAAAATTACCAAAAATTTTACTGGTCAGAAAAAAGTAAAACTATTAACCAAAGACAAAAATGAGATGTTGAACAAAGCTTAGAAGGTCATGTGTCTCATGAACAAATAATCTTGCAAAATGATTTAAAATTTAAAAAAAAATCACCAAAACAAAAAGGGCGGTGCATTTAGGACACTCTGTACTGTTATTTCGTCTCCTGCGACCAGAATTTTTGGCAGGCACCTCTCTAAGGGCTTCTTTCGAATTTGGCCAAAGTCAATAATTTCACACCCAAGGTTTGGAGACAGAACACTTTTTACAACAGTGTAAAGATGTGTACTATTTGAATGCTCAACGTTCTACTGATTTGAATGCCCGATTTGTTAATACTACCGTATTCCTCTATTAAGCGCGCATGCTCTAATAAGCGCGCACCCCCTACTTTGAGGGCCTATATCTCAGCTCAGAGAATTTTTATTCCAAAGCTGTTTGATACGTTTTCTTAACTCCCACGAGCTCTACCGATTCCACTTTTTAGATTTTAGTTGAGCACTCAAAAATCTCGAAATCGAATTCCAAATTTTCCGATTTTTGGGGGTTTGAATAATAAGCGCGCCGGCGCGCTTATTAGAGGAAATACGGTAATAATGAATCGGGTATACCAACGACCGGGTACACATTATGACCGGGTACAACGACCGGGTACACTTACGACGGGTACAATTACGACCGGGCACAACGACTGGGTACAACGACTGGGTACACTTTTCTGAATATAAATTTGTGTCGAGACAAAGATTTAAATTTATTTGAAAATGATTTAATATTCACAATGATAAGTCTGATTAATTAAAATGACTTTATTCGACTCCAATAGTTTAAGATTTAAGCTAGAGAGACACATAAATTTTGCAAATTGCAATAGACAGTCAGGAATTATTACATAACACACCGAAAATGTCTCTTTTCAATTAAAACTAGTGATGAAACATGTTGACAACAGAAAGTAGTTCGGCACAAGCCCTTTCAGTACCATCGACATTGTAGATACGAAGTAGGCACAAATCCCTCCATTTGACTTAAAAAGAATCGATTAAATTTTAAAAGTTTGCAATTACCGAAAAAACCCGACCTATTCATATGCCTGACGCGAGTCCAGCCATCGCCTTCGTCCTTTTCAATCAGAAGCATTTCATCACCCTCACGCATTTCTGAACGAAAACGGATATAAAAGTTGACATTCACATATATGTACAGGATATTTCAAATACCTCTGAGACTTCTAAATGGTCATAACTTTTTTTGGTACAATTTCGGTATACCCCCACCACTTAATTTCGTATACCCCCACCACTCATTTCGGTATACCCCCACCACTCAATTTCGTATACCCCCACCACTCAATTTCGGTATACCCCCACCACTCAATTTCGGTATACCCCACCAGTCTGTTAATAATTGGATGTTTCAGGTTGTTCCAAATTGTACAGTTTTTTAAAGTAAATTGAATGCTGTGGTATACCAAAACTGAGTGGTGGGGGCATACCGAATTTGAGTAGTGGGGTATACCGAAATTTAGCCAGGTATACTATGTACCCATCCTGAATGGTTTTATTTAAGAATAGGAATTTCAGGTATAATCTCCCAGGTAATAAGCCCTGGTTATCACCATCAACACTTCTTAAGCTAGTTAGCACCATTCGTTATTAGTGCTTCTTTGGTACACTACCTGGTCACCTGGGGGCACTTATGTGAACGATCTGCGACTCCCTACTACTTAGAGACCACTTAGAACGATCTGCGACTCCCTACTACTACTAGCCTACTAGTACTACTCTCGAGAAAGCGCCATTGAGAAAGATAGCCTGAAACATCCGATTGTTAACACAGTGTGGGGGTATACCGAAATTGAGTGGTGGGTATACCGAAATTTAGCCCTTTTTTCACTATTCGAATTATGAATTTCTGTGAATGCAAATTCATTCAATTTTTGATGGCAACTTTTCTGGTTTATAAAGTCAAAACACGATTTCTGCTTGGTTCCCCTGTTGTTTTGACATCACCCATTCAAATGCCATCTACGGACCAGTGACTCAAACTAATACTGGGGCCCAATCGAATATCGTGTTTTTTGACTTTATATACTAGAGTTGGCTCGGAATCGATATTTGGACCGGAATCGGAATTTTCAGATTTGTGAAAACCGGAACCGAACCGGGGTTTCAGATTTGTGATAACGGAAACCGAAATTTGATTGTTATAGAAACCGCAACCAGAATCGGAACTGGAATTTCAATTTTGCCGAAACCAAAACCGGAGTCAAAAAAAAAGTTTTCGAAAAAATCGCTGCCGGTTTACATGATTTTCCGTATATATTGATATTTAACAGGAAAAATTCGTTCAAAAGTTCAAAATACGAGTTCAAAATCAGCCGAGCAAGAGCATAATTATGAAAGAGTTGGGCTAGGAATTGATATTTGGACCAGAACCAGAACCGGAATTTTAGTTCTGTGAAACCGGAACCGGAATTACATATTTTTACGCGACCGGAACCGGAATCCGAAAAAGGACCGGAATTCTGGGCCAACTCTATTATATACCAAACAAACTGTAATCAAAAACTGAGTTGATCTGCGTTCACAGAAATCCAAAATTAGACCCGTAAAAAAAAGCTACGACTGTTGAAAAGCGTCAGGAAAATTTAAAACTCCATATACTATAAAACTGTACTATAAACTCCAACCCATTGTAGTGCCGTCAGTGCTGCCATCAAAGCCATAAATAGCAGTACAAGTGCCAAGCGGGACTAAATCCTCGCCTCCGTTAGTTGCGGCTGAACCTGAAGCTGGTTGATGAGGACTGTCACATTCTTCATAGAAGTCAGCGGAGTTTGAGTCGATATGCTGTATAGGCGGCTGTTGAGGCGGCTGGATCTTCGGAGAAATCGAGTCTGGAAATTGGGTGCAAGTAAACACAGAAGTCCGAAACCATTACAAAAACTCACGGAATCCGTTGGACGAAGAAGTTGTGTTTTGTGGACGGGCAAAGGCCCCTACATTGGGCACGGTAGACGACGATCCTTCTGAGACACCAGAAGAAACGGACTCCCCAGAATACGACGACCTCGGGTTGTTGATAGCTGCTGAATGGATGGAACTAGAACCAGTTACGCTAGGAGGTGGCACACGAGGTGAAGATGACGGCGATGGATTGTAGGAAGATTGTGCACGCAACGAAGAAGTGTCTTGAAGCCCACCCATTGGAGTATTTAGCTCTGACTGCGCTTCCAACAGCAGTTTCTAAAGAAAATGGATTACAGAACTTATTCTCTATAACCACTATGTGCTTGGAAATGACAGAAATTCCGAGAGCGGTTAAAAAAGTTCACCAAAAATAAGATGAAAATACAAACCCGATAGTTTTCAACCTGCGCATATATGACTTCAAGCTCCTTGGCGTATTGCTTCATTTGTTGGTCTACATCAGATGCATTACCAAGTTTTGGATTTTCCTTGTATACTCCGAACATTTTCTCTAGACCTGCACGAGATTGCTCCTTTGTGGCTGCTTCTTTAGCCAAATCATCTAATCGAGCTTGTATTTTTCGACAGCGCTAAATTTAGATAGACATTATTTTATCAGAAAATTTGCAGCCCAGATGACGCAAAATTTTTTTTAACAATTTTAATCAGACTATATCTTTTAGAATTTGCAAGGGTTCCTCAGGCCTGTTTCAATTAAACATAAAATTCTAGGCTCTCTTTTTTCTTTTTTTCCAGTCGCTAGTCCACATGGTCTGCACTAAAATTATTACCTGTTGAGGAGGCAAATTACTGTATGCTTCGCTAGCACCATTGCTGCTTCCGGACTGCAATAAATCAGATAATTACTCGCATTTTTATCAGAAACTTCAAAAACCTTTGAAGGGCCACCGAAAAGACGTTGATGCATGGAATGTTTACGAGAATTCCTTTGCCATTGGAATTTCTACTAATGCTGGAAACTGCCACATTAGAACCAGAGTTCCTCTTTAGAGTTGCTCCATCCACCATAGATTCGGCAACCATCTGTGAGGGCAGCCTAAAACCAAGTAGATACAAAAACTCGTTAATGAAAGATTAATCAAAGGGCAAACCCAAGTCATTGAATCGAAAATCTGCTGGCAGGGCATACCCACTTCTGTGCTGCTCCACTACCACCAACGTATCTTTTTCTGGGTTTATTGTCGAGATAGCAGACTCCATGTCAGAATAGCACCTAAAGTAATCAATTTTAATTGACTGTGCACAATGAATAAAAATTCTAGCCTTTGCACGATACTGGAAACGCTTCTCTCTGCATTCACGCTCTCCAACATTGCACTCTTTGTGGTCTCGATTCTGCTCATATCTAATTTGCGCATCTCTTCTAGCAGATTTGGCAAACTCTGATTATAATAGTTGTGCTGAGCTTGATTGGCTGATTCTAGTCCATGGGCATACGACTGTTTTGCCTGCTCACAAATCTGGTTCTTCTGATGCACATTGTTCTTGGCCTAGAAACTAATATCTAAAATTATAAAACTCTAAAGAGATGCGAAGCTTGTCAAAAATGACTTAAAGCGGCATGCTTCCGTTCAATACAGTCAAACAGCCGTGAGAAGTGGAAATTAATTGCTTTATATTTGCCGAAAACATACCATGAGATTTCAGTATCACTTTACCAGCTATGTCATCAAAACTAGAATACATTGTTTTCACAGATGTGGCGATTCGTAGGCGCCGAAGAAATGCGTCAGGAAAACCAGGAAAAAATTGTTAAAGGACTATTGGTTCTTGCGCGCAGCAGCGCACGCAAAATTTGAATTGGCGGGGAACGCTTCTCTTTTGTCTATCAGTGTACTCTTTCGAGTCGTTTCAAGTTACTCTAAAGAGTACACTGATAGACGAAAGAGTACTGTCCTCCGCCAATTCAAATTTCGCAAATTCCACTGCGCGCAAAAACCATGGTCCTTTAAAAAAGCATTCTACCACCAGGATTTGAACATGCAATAGTGCCCTGGGCAAAGTAGGTTCACGAAGCACTTCGTCGGCGCCTACGAATGGCAAAAATATTCTAGTTTCAATGATAACGTATTTCGAGACGATACTAAAGCTTACACTCAAAGGGTGTCTAAAGGGTATGTATAGCCACCATAATCAAGTGTATACCACCGATTTTAATAAACCGGTATTTTGTATAACAAGTCGAAAAGTAGGTGTAAAGGCTGCTGCACTAGCGCCCGGCCGAGGTTTCTGGATGTTTTTAGTGTTTTTACAGAGTAAACCAGTCAGCATAACCTAAAAATTTAAAAAAATCGCAACCATAAATCTAGTTAGGAGCATAGTGACCACGCCGTCCTACGCCGTCCTAATTTTTTTCATCGCCGTCCTGCATTTTAACAATATTTTTCATTATGGACCGCCTTTTTTTATTTTACAATATAATCAGTTTTTATTTTTATACTTTATTTTTAGGCGACCGTCCAAGTTTTCTTTCATTTTTATTTCAAAAAAATGGGGCCGTCCTAATTTCACACAAAAATTTTCAAAAAAGTCGGTTGAATTAGGACGGCCTCATTTTTTTGAAATGAAATGAAAGAAAACTTGGACGGTCGCCTAAAAATAAAGTATAAAAATAAAACTGATTATATGTTGTAAAATAAAAAAGGCGGTCCATAATGAAAAATATTGTTAAAATGCAGGACGGCGATGAAAAAAATTAGGACGGCGTAGGACGGCGTGGTCACTATGGTTAGAGTTCTGTTTCCACTTGGTACTATTTGTACCTTAAAAACAAAAAACACAAATATTTTGCACTTTTTACGGCTCATACGTTCCCATTCAGATTTTATTGAGCGCTGAATGCACCTCTAGCAGTGACAATTAATTACAAAGATTGAATAAACCGCTAAAGCAGCTCAAAAAATGTATTTTTCTTAACTTTTGAAATTGACTTATCAAAAACTTTGAGGTACTTCCGGCGGAAAATATGCTCACATACCCGATCCACGTCCAGCCTTGAGAGTTCATAGTTTTTATCGGCTTTCTCATACTTCACATGTGCGATTTGAGCATCCTTGAAAGCTTTCCTGAGCAAGAACAATTAAACTTTTCACCACTATTACATGAGGCATAGCAAATACACTTACCCGTATGTCTTTTCTAGTTTGGCCATGTTCTCCACCTGCTCATTGAAGGATGTGTTCAGCGCTTGCAGTTCCTGAATGTGCTTCTTCCGACCCGCCCTTAAGACTTGCGATTTTTCCAGAATAGTTGGCACGATCTCCTTCTTCATTTTCTCGCCAACTACCTCATGTTGTGCCGCCAAAGAGTCCAATTCGCTCAGGATTGAGTAGAAGGCGCTCATATATGAGTAGACCTTGCATTCTTCTTCATCATTCTTCTTATTTTTACTTTTCTTTACCAAATTCCTTCAAAATTGATGAATTAACTCTATATAAGCCCATAAAAGATTAAACCAACCTCAGTTTTTGCGCATACTCTTCTTCAATGGTCGCTCTTTCTTTGATAAATTGGCCGAAACGCTCAAGAAACTCAATCCCCTTCTGAGTATGTCCAGAAACAGCATCAGTTTGATCCTGAAAAGGTGAAAAATAAGTGCTTAGTCAAGAAAAAATGAATTTTTTTATATAGTGAGGGGGCGCCCGGACAGGGCGCCCATCATCCCTTTTAAAGGACCATGGTTTTTGCGCGCAGTGGAATGTGCAAAATTTAAATTGGCCGGGACACTTCTCTTTCGTCTATCAGCATACTCTTTCGAGTCGTTTCGAAGTACTAGAAAGCATTAAACAAAAGAAAAGTTACCCCGCCAATTCAAATTTGGCACATGCCACTGCTCGCAAAAACCATGGTCCTTTAAAGGGGGGGGGGGGAGGTGTGCAAATCATAATGCGAATATTTTAAACTCTCAGGTTCAAATTCCTCTGGGTGCACACCCTTTTTATTTTTTTTCATTTACAAGTTTGTAGTCAAAATGATCCTCGCACTCTTGGCTACCCGAAAAAATCATTAGATCATGATTACAAAATTCCTGGAGCTGATTCACAGGCTAAGACCTGCTAAATTTACGAGAACCGTTCGTTTGGAGGTTTTTTTCTGCGACTGGTTGGATTAATATTTCCTGACTTTTTTAAAATCACGCGTTTCATATACCGAAACGTAGCCAAGATTCTAAGCTTTCCTTTAAGCTATCAAACAGAGAAAAAGTTAATACAAAGTTAAAACTAGGACTCAAAAACATGCAACCATGTCCACTTCCATGTCATTTTATTTTGGACTATCCCAAAATTTTTGGTATATTTTGGAAGTGGCGTTTTTTTTGAATATTAGTTTACATGATCATTTACAACCTTATTCTTAAAATGTAGCCCTGCTTCTTGGCGTCGTTTTCAGCATATGGTTGTAAATGATCATGTGAATTAAAATTGCAAAAAACGTCAGTGCCAGAATAATTCCAAAATCCTGCCCCTCAATGGTACTCTTTTGTCCATTGGTCAAACCTTCACTAGCTACCGTGCATTTCTGAAGTGATTCTGGTGTGTAAAAATTCTATCTGGTTATCCAGGAAATTCTGACTCTAGAAAGTCACTAAAAGTCTTGATAAATAATTAAAATTGGTAGGGGTCGAGGCGATATAAAACTAAGTACTCATCGTTTTGGCCGGATTCCATTTACTTTGATGGTCATCTGTTTGTAATCGCGAAATTAGGGCTGGAAACGATTGCAATCGATTCCTCAATAGTTTTTGGCCCTAGAAATCAGCAAACTTACTGAAATATAGAGTAAAAAATAGGTTATGCACCGACTTCAGTGTTTAAAATATTCGCATTATGATTTGCACCCCCACCCCCTTTAAGGAACCAATGTTGTCCGTACAAAATTTTTTGTTAGCCTATTATTTCATTACGAATCGAACTGATTTTTTCAGTAATTCCGAAAATCAGCTAGATTTTTAATCAAAAATGGGATAACAAAATTTTCGTCAGGGCGACATAGTCCCCCGAATAGGGACCTTGTCCGGCGCCATATCAGCGTCCGTTAAGAAAACAGACTAAAAAATTTGCAAGATTTTCATTTTTATTTTTTCGATCTTTTACTTGATTTGAATCTATCCATGGTAGAATTTCAATTTTTTCTTCTAAATAGCCCCAAAATTATTACAACTAATGACATTAAAAATTTAAGAAACATTTCAAAAATAGCCGGAGGAAGCAAGGCAGTCGATATCCACACACATTCCCAATTTATAAATTTGGTTACAATTTTCAATTTTAGTGGCTTCAATCAAAACCGCAACCGACCATCAAATACATTGCCATTCTCCATCCACTAAGTTATGACTGCTTCCATTACTCCCTGCCGCATACAATGTCCCACCGAAATTGAGTTAGCACTCTGATTATCAGTAAATAGTGAATAAAGAGCAGAAGCTGAGCTCGACAGCTCTGAGCTTATAGATGAAATCGACAATTTCTGAGCTTTTTGTGCGATTTTCTGGGCTTTTTTGCTCAGAGTGGCTTTACCATCCGCAATAGGACTGGAGCAATTGCTGTTGTGGCTAGACAATTTTTGCTGACTTCCGACCATTAGACTAGAGCACATATTCCGGTGTTTTTCCTGTCCCGTAGAATATTTGTCCATGGCCTCTATTTGAGCCAAATCATCCAAACCAATAAAAGAAAATCTGCGATTTGATGGAGGAGGAGGACCAGGCTGTTGATAATGATTAGCCAAATGGCTCTCCAACTGTTCACTGATCAACTGCCGACTACTTTTGCCATTTGAATAGGGCTCGCATCCTACCAGAAAGTTACAAGATGACTCAGCCAAACAATTCCCCTGCTTTTTAGGCATTGAGGGACGCCCATTTCCACCAGATAGATGGGGCTGGTGATAGGCATGCTGGTGATGATGGTACTCTTGGTAGTGATTCTCCATTCAGCCAAACTTTCATTACATATGGTCCGCTAACGGAAATAGGAATCTGTGCAATTGCATAAATAACCACCAAAACAATGGGCAAATAGAAGGCGAAATGTAGTAGGAAAGCAATTGAACAGTTAAAGCAATAGTTCTCAGGGAAGGTGATACTTAAAAGCAGTGACAGTTATACAAAATTGTTATTGCCAGACACACTTCCCGATTTGACCACTACCACTGGACTACCACTGGTAGTCAATGGTCTTTTTCCCAACCAGCGTCTAAGAAAGATCATCTCCATCTTTACACACTTAAGTGGGTCCTCCTACCATCCTCTTATTTTCAGCAGAGAGTTCCAAACCCACCAAAAGCAAACAACACTTCAAAAAGAATCGATATAGATGCCAACCCCTGATAGAACAAATAATATCGGCTAAACAGAACCTTTGGGGCCCCAGTCATTTTAAGTCTAATCTATGCGAAAAATAAATGAGGCGCAAATTCAAATTGAATATTTTTGATTGGGGCCCCTAGGGTTCTGGCGAGTGGGGCCCCAAAGGTTCTGTTGCTCCATAATATCAAAAACAAAATCAATATATAGACTCCTTGGTTTTTGTGGTCAATAAGCATGATAAACCCGATTGTACAAAATCTAACCTCTGTTTAACCGGACGCTTTGCTAATAAGAGAGAGTAGCGAAATGGTTAACCCGATTTTAAGAACGAAAGGGGTAATATCTCCGCCACCCAGAATGTCAGTACTAAAGTACAATAGTCCATTCTGCGCAATGACTGACCGAGATAGATAGCATAAGGGAAGTGGGGGAGACAGCTAAGAAAAGTCCACACATAAATGCTAATCAAACACAAGGAAATGCAGCAAGCGGTCATTTAAAGTTGACATTCTCAGCAACATTCATCTTCCTCAGAAAAAATAGGTTTATATTTAAAAAGTAGGAGGAAGAGCAGAAAATAGAACAAATTTAGGTGTGGAAAGGAATGGTAAGTAAGAGACAATAAACACCCGTACAGTGGCACTGCCAGCAATTTCGCACTGGTCAGCCGAATGGGTGGAAGTAATCTGCTGATGGTTGCCTAGGTGAATGACTGGATTTAGCTTCTTAGACCAGCACAACCATTTGAAATAGATTTTGGTACGGGATTAAGACCGATACTCACAGCTGTACATCGTCAAAACATATTTTTCATAAATTGTCTTCCAAAATTTAATTACATCGAAAAGTTTAATTCCAAAATTTAATTGCCCTATTGATCTTTAGAGGGCAACACTTTTAGCTTGCCCCCCCCCCCTGTGGTTTTTTCACGGAAATTGCCTCGGTCCCTTCTGACGTATCACAATATTAAGATAACTACAATGATCGGGGACCAAGGAAATTTCCCAAAGAAAAAACAATAGGGGGACTAAGCTATAAATGTTGCCCCTGGAAATCATTAGAGTTGGCGGCCTTAAAAGTGGCTAAAAGGCCGCATTCTGCAATTCTGGTCTACCGTATAACCTCTATTCATCCTCCACCCACTAGCGCAACCAGAGTGGGGCTAACCGGGCTATAGCCCCTCCGTCAGGATTTTTCAGCCTTTTAGCCTTTCCGTCAGGAAAAGTTTTGCAATCCTGCGTACGCCTATTCCGCCACCCTCTAATAATCCTCCAACGCCAATTTTTGACAAGAATTTCAGATTTAAGGCCATTTTTGATTTAGGAATTCAAAATATTTCACCGGTTCAAAAATAATAACCTGAGGGATTAAAAAGGTTATAAGATAGACATTGTTATTTTCAAAGCTAAAAAGAGCAGTCTATAACGCGACTAAACTATATTTTTTTTTCAATTATAGACCAATAGTCACTGCTTGATTGAAGTCAAAAGTGTATTTTACAATACAGGAAAATGTAGTAACAGGAACAAAAAGTGGATGGCTCTAACCAGCAGCACGTAAACCCTCCTCAACAAAGGAGGGAGAAAAAGGCGATCCCCGCCTACACGAAGGAGAGTAAAAGACTATTGAGGTCAATCCTTCGCAGCACCAAAAATTACAGCGAAGTAGCCAACCTCTGGTAATGCACCCTTATAGAAGAAAGGCGAAGGAAGAAAAGAGGAAAGAGAGACAACACACAGACAAAAAGTTACATGCATAAACATCAACAATAAGATGCCAATCAAAAGTTTCTATTTTTTGCAGCGAAATTTCAATTGAACAAACCAATAAAAATAACCACAAAAGTTTTGAGGTTTGGCAAAGAAATATTTCCCACTAGCCATTAGGCTTGGGAATGGATCCTACAAATGAGAAATACGAATTTTTTAGAAATCTCAATCATGTTTCCTACCAGCTCACAGTGAAACCAAAAAAATACCGTTTTGGTAATTTCTATGAAAAATTACAAAATTTTTGTCAAATTTCAAACGGATTCGAAAGTTCGAAAATTACAAAACGAAATCCTGAATCCTATCGAGACTCCCGCTTTTTTCTAGAATCCCGTTTTCCGTTAGCTTAGAAACAGATTATATATCCGAATTCCGCCTCCCGCTTCGAGGTCGACCCCCAAGTCTAGTAACCACCAGGTTAGTACAGGAACCTGAAATAACGAACAGGTAGCAAAAAAAGTCGGGTAATTATAATATTTCGATTTGGTGAATGGTGATTGTGTCTACTATTGTCATCATCTAGGTGCACTATCATCGCCACCACCACTGTAACACATCACAGCCAGTGAAATGAAGGCAGGAAGAATACAACAATTATTCCAGAGATTTCGCACCAATAGCGCAAAAGCAAAACTAGAATGTAAAGTGGAAAAGAAGAAAGAAAGCCGGCTTCTTTCTGCGACTAAGCCACAAAAAACAACGGAGTTTCGGGGGTGGAGGAAAAGAATAGTGAAAAGAAGAAACAAGAGAGGAGAAATAGATTAGTCTAATAAACAGCGGGACTTGAAAAACCAATAGTAGCACGGCTTTATTGCTGCTACTGGTCCCTCCGCCATCATTATTATGACTTATGAACATGACTGTGTATTCATTAATTTGGGAATTGGAACAAATTGTTTAGTGTATGAAATGGGCTCAGAGAAATCACCTTCCTGGATTACAGCTGTTACGTCGAATAGGTCATTAGAACTTCGTAAAGGCACTGACTGACCCGGATGGTCAAGCTATGTGAAAGCTCATTCATAAGCTCAGAAATGATAGAATTAGCGAGAAATTCAAAGAGAATGGTTTAAGGGTGAAGCCTAATCTAAAAATGCTTCAAGGAAGTATGAAGCACAAAGAAACACACCAATTCGGTATTTTTGAACAGTTCGGAACATGACTTTTCCACAAAATCCCTTCATAAACGCAACTGCTGAATATTTTTGGTTATTGGCTTCCCTCCTGAACTAGTTTTCAGATATTTTCATGTGAATGTAACAAGTAGTAGTTTGACACCTATATCTAAACTGCAACTTCGCGGTATAAAGCAGTTTACAATATGCTTTGATGACGGCGCTGGAAATGTTTATTCAGCATGGTGCATACCGTTGTCGCCTCTCCGAAATCCGTATCCTTTCCAGCAATGCCTCCAAGATTCAGCGACAGTGCAAAAGAAAAGCGCGAGAAGAGAACCAACCGCAAGATTGAAGAGGGAAAAGATTTCCCGGCCGGAATCACATCTGGCGCTTTTCTTTTGCACTGTAGCTAAGTCTTCCAGGCATTACTGAAAACGTTACAAAATACGGTTTTTGGGGAGGGGAATAATTACAGGAAATACTGTAGTCACATCTTTATGAAGTTACATTTTTCGGCAAAATTTCATGTGGTCTATACATGAGCCACACTCATAAAAACCTTTACGGATAACATTTTTTCAACTTTATTAAATAGTAGTGAAAGTGGTCATAAACATACCCAGAGATTGCTCCAGCTGTTGGCACCACTTCCATTGCTGCCGCTGCCACTGATAGATTGGATGAGCTGTTCATTGATGTTGCTGGCGTTTCACGAATCTGCTGCTGTCCGTTGCTGATAGTCGTTTTTTGCATTCAATAGTTTTTTTCTTTCTTCCATCAACTAAAAATGTGATCAGTGATTAGCAAAAAACAATAGTGAACTAAACAGATAACACAACATAGTGGTGTGCACCGCTAAGTGCGTCCATAATTTTGCCACTCTTAGAGAGCAAAACACCAACAAAGAAAGCAATACTAGCGCCAGTTTGAACTATAGTTATCGATCAGAAAGAGAGGGTATGGCCAGTTTTTCTAAAAGTAATGGACAAAGACTCTATCTCAGGGAGTCATATACCGTATTACCTCTAATAGCTCCCCCTGCTCTAATAACTGCCCCTCCTCAACTTTGAGGACCTATATCTCCCAGAGTGAAATTTTTGCAAAGCTGTTTTATGCATTTTCTTAACTCCCACGAGCTCTGCCGATTCCGCTTTTTCGGTTTTAAATTTTCACCAAAATCTCGAGATCGACCTCAAATTTTTCCGATTTTCGGGCATCCAAAAAATAAATCCCCGGGGGAGCTATTAGAGGAAATACGGTAGGCAGAATTTTTAAAAGTCATAGTCAGACTGATTCTGACTATGACCCCAATTATGACTATGACTTTCAGAAACACTCGATATGTCAGGAAGCTAAATTTTGCGGCAATGCAGGGACAATTAATTTTTTTGCAAACTTTACCAAAAAAGTGACAAAAAATCTATAGCAGAAGGTAAGTAATGGGAAGGAAACACGACAGTACCCCCAAAATAACAACCCTTAGCATTATCAAGTCTTTTAATTCCAACTGCTAAAGTCTTTTGATTCCAACGTGAAATGATTCATAAAGCTTGGAGTAGTATTAAAGGATAATGCCCGTGCATTACACGGTGAAATTTGAATTTCCAAAAGGCGGGGCCACTTTAATCCGTAAGACCAAAAATTTAAATTCAAAATTTAGTTTTGTTATAATTGCTGTTGTGTAGCAGGGGACACGGACAATTCGCCTCCGGGCCGATTCGCCTCCCGGTACAATTCGCCTCCAGGACAATTCGCCTACGGGACAATTCGCCTCCAATTACATTTTTTATCTCCTGTTCAGTCTGTCCATTCACTCCATGAACAATAAGCTTATCCTTAGTTTGTCTTTTTGCAGAAAGGGTAATATTGTACAGTCGAGTCTCGATTTAACGTACCCCTGGGGACCGGCCCTAGGGTACGTTAAATCGAAGGGTACGTTAAATTGGGGATACGTTAAATCGAGACTCGACTGTAGTTGTATTGCATTAATTTTTATAACATTTTTGTCAATTTATCACCTAATCGCCCTTATTTTCTCATGTTGTTGTCCACCTGGTTTATTTAGGTGGTCCACTTGAATAATGGAGGTCTCTAGCTAGTCAAAAAAAATTCAGCTACTAAAACTACTCAAATTTTAGATATGTTCATTAAAACTGCTAGATACAAAATATCTCATATTCAGGTGGTTTAGATAAACTGACAAACTTGACAAAGTGCACACTCATATGAAGCAAGTGGATATCCACGTGGTGTGGTTGGTGTTGCATCTCTTTTTTAAATTGAATTTTATACCAGGTATTCACCGGAAACCTGTATAAAATGGACAATTGCTCCCTGTTCATAAAGGCATTCTTACCCTGCTCAGATAATAGAGACAACAATTATTTGACTTCAAAATTTATCAGGCTATAACCAACTTTAGCTGCCTTTCTTTTGATCCAAGTGGACGACCACATGGTTTCGTTAGTGCATGGATTGTCCAGCAGAATTAAAGTTGGATCATAAATTTTAAAAGTTCTTTACAAGACGAAAATATTACTATCCGGGTACCACTACACTACCTGAGTACAACAAAATCAAGTGGTCGTCAATTTGGTGCAAAAATTTTTTTACGTTTTTCTTATTCCGAAACCTGTTTTCTGGACCAATTTGGGCATGCTGAAGATGGTTCGATCGAAGATCGAAGATTGTTTGCCAAAACTAGAAAATAGCTTACAAAACGGCATTTCACCACTATCAAACCATCTTCAGCATTCCCGAGTTAGTCCAGAAAATAGGTTTTGGAACCCAAAAAAGCAAAAAAAAATTGCTCCAAGTGGACGACCACTTGGTTTGGTCTGTTCAGACTACGAAATTTTTCAAAATGTACGAATTTGAAAAGTGTGGACCATTTTGTGTGTGGACCAATTCGGTATGGATCAGTTTGGTGTGGATCGATTCGCTTAACGCCCGTAAATGAATATACACCTGGACGAGGGATACTTACCTCTAATTGTGGGGATCGGTTCAGTGAACTCAAAATTTTGATATTATCAAACCTGATTCACCACATGATTTTACATTTGATAGAATGGTTGGTTTTCGATTTAATTTTTTTTTCAAATTTTCAGGCCATACATACACCTGACCAGAAGGTACCTACCCTGGGTTTTGGGGTTCGGATGGATGAAATCGCGGTTTCGGTCTTATCAAACCGGATTTACCACACAATTTCACGTCGAAAATAAGGGTTTGGATGTGGTGTGTTGACTGTGACTTTTCAAAGATTACTTCTACTACTTTTTTTGTACCGGAGGCGAATTGTCCCGGGAGGCGAATCGGCCCGGAGGCGAATTGTCCTGGAGGCGAATTGTCCGTGGAGGCGAATTGTCCCGGGAGGCGAATAGGCCCGGAGGCGAATTGTCCCGGGAGGCGAATCGGCCCGGAGGCGAATTGTCCCGGAGGCGAATTGTCCCGGAGGCGAATCGTCCTGGAGGCGAATTGTCGCGGACCCGTGTAGCAGACGTGTGTTGTGCAATTGCTGTGCAAATTTTATTATCCTACTTGCATCGCTTATAGCTACTTTAGTGCCAACCTTGTTCTTTTTTCACGATAATTGATTTTAGCTGTAGAAATGGTGCAACGCGTGACTTATCGCCGCCGACTGTGCTACAACACGAAGTCGAACAAAACCAAGATTTCGAAGACTCCCGGAGGAAAAAATGTGGTGCTCTTTCGCAAGAAGATCGGCAAGGTGCCCAAGTGCGGAGATACCGGAGTTCGCCTTCATGGGGTTAGTGACACTTTATATCAATTGGAGTTTCATCTATATGTTTTTCCATTACAGATCCAGCCATCGCGTCCGCGGAAGATGTCGCAGTTTACTAAGCAAAAGAAGACGGTTTCACGTGCCTATGGTGGATGTCTGAGCGGAGCTGCCGTGCGTCAGCGAATCATTCGTGCCTTTCTGGTTGAGGAGCAAAAGATTGCCACCAAGATTTACAAGGCCAAGATGGAAGCTGCCAAGAAATGAGAAAATGTTTAGTTCTTGAGGAGCGTTTCCATGCGAATCTGCCCCTTTCTATTACGACACTCGACGAGGACCCGGAGAAAAGATATGCTATATGGAGGGTTCGGACACCGACAATGTTGTCCGGCGCCGATAGTGTCCGGCCTACATGAAAGGGACAGTAATGTCCGGTATATAAATAGCGACCAATTTTTCTCGGTTCGGTTAATAGGGATAACAGTATTTGGCTTTGTAATTTTATTAAAAACTGGCCATTTTAGATATGACAGCAAATCAAACAATTACAAAACGGCGGAGGCCAAATGCACCAAGCGCCAAACGTCGCGGATACCGAGAGGGCCGTCTGTTGTAGCTATTATGGAGAAATTTTATTGCTCGACCTCTCTACCCAGGCATCCATTCTCCTCTCAGTAGGTACCTACCTGAATATTACCCGAACTGGTCATTGTTCATGGTGATAGATTGACCTCAAGCTTTTCAGACACATTAGGTTACAAACTCTGCCAATGTGGACTTCTTGATTCTTTCAACGATCTCGACCAAATTCTCTACACAGACGTTACTTACAGGTGCACAAAGATGGATGTGCCAAGCGTGTATGGACGAGGGTCGCTCCAGAAAGCCAACAGCAATTCTACAGCAGAAAAAATTATTGTCAGTCATAACCACGATGAAGATCCTATTCAGTTAGCGGTAAGCGTAATAATTAATGCGGCCACACAATTGGCAAAAGAAAATCCAGTGGTTCGATTAGTTTACTAGTTTGACTTGTACCGTATCAATCTAAGTGCAGGCTACAAATCGATTCATAATTGCTAATTGAAAGCGCTTCTGATGAAGCTTTGTTTGCGTTGGATAGAACGAGCTTGGGCCACCGACTGACGCGTCTTAAACAGGTACAACTAGAAAATAATTAGTGTATTTTTTTAAATTTTTCAAGAGCCTTTATCCCTCTGGTCCGATTGATCACAAAAGCCTGGTAATTTCGGATAACTGGAAATTTCACATCGATGGATCGACATTCGTTATTCATGATTCTGGAGTCAGCAATCTGGATAATCGCTTTGTTGTGATGTCATCTCTATACATGCTTGAAGTTGGCTTTTGATTCTTTGGCTGTATTTTTTTTTGATATTTAGAGACTGGCAAGATCTAGTTCATTTGCTGCTGATGGAACCTTTTTCAGTCGACCAAGAGGATGACTTCAGCTTTATGTGATTTATTTGCGTGAAAAGAATGCATTCATTTCAGCCGTTGCGGTATTTTTGGAGAGCAAAACAGAAGAGTGTCATTTTGATATGCTTCAAGCAATTGGCCACTCTATTCAGCAGCGTTTCAATTGTCAGTGGAGAGTTCTTGATGTGATGACTGACTTCGAGGTTGCTATCAGAAGTGCTGTAAGACGATACTTCGGACGTGAACTTTTAAGCAAATTTACTATGTCATTACAAGTCATTCTATTTTTCATTCCAGAATATGTAAACCATCGATGCTGTTTTTTCATTACAACTACTCCTGTCAAAAATGCTAAAACGGCTACGACTCAAGAAGAAATGCGATCAGGACCCAGCTTTTTGTGCCTATATTCTTCAATTCCAAGTGCTTCCATTGATAGAAATGCAGCATACGTATACGTATAGCGCTTTCAAAGATCTCGCTAACTTGCAATTGCCACACAGAAGTCAATTCCTAGAAGTTCCACGAATAGATGAATTCCTCGCTTACATGCTCAAGGTTTTGTCTGATGGTGAAAGTTTGTCTTTAACAGTCTATTATCTTTAGACCTGGATTGGAGGCGTCGTGAATGATGGAGTGCATGATTTTTTGTTTGTGATATGGATAGAAACATTAATGATTGTGACATATTTTAGCGCCTATTGGGGTTCAACAGCCGATTATCTTGGCGCCAGGAATAAATCAAGGCAGTGCAGTGAGAAGAAGAGCAGTGGGTACAAGAAGGATTCCGCCACCATCACCGACAGGAGGACTGATGCAAAAGAGAAGAGGCTGAATTCCAATGTTGTTTCGAAAGGGTGCATGTACGATGATTTGATGTAGTGTGTGTTGTTTCGGGTGCTGTTATGCAGAATAAAGTGTGGGTTAAATAGAATGTGGATGATGACATCTAGTTTTTCCAATCTTTTTAGCGTAATATATGGGTTAGACTTTCATGTGGTTTATTGCGGTCGGAAGTCGAATGTGGAGGGCTTGGTATTCGGGATTTTGAATTTTTTCGTTTCATGAAATAGCAATTTTGGTCTTAACAAACCCGATTCCCCGCAAGATTTTGAGTCAAAAAAAAGTAGTTTGCTTCCGATTGAAACTAAATTTATTTCTCGGCTATCCAGGTAAGTGTCTACCTGAGTGGAACCTATCCCAGATTTTAGGGCTCGTGTAATTTAAGCAAAATTTCAGGCTTTTAAAACTCAGTCTTTCACACACTTTTAGTGTAGGAAATATATCTTTTTTGGCTAAGTATCAATTTACCAGGTCATCTAGGTGAATATCCACATAAAATAGTGAATATCACATTTGAAATAGGCATAAATTTTGAATTCTGTGCGAAAGTGAATAGTCAGAAGACTAGAACGGGGCATGTGCAGGTTGAAAAGAGTCTTTTTCAAAAGACTAAGGAATGAACATAAATGACACGAAAACACAAATAGCCTAATATGCCTACATTGAAACACAAAAGAATCGAATTGCCAGAAAATCGAACGTTATTTGAAGTCAATTGTCCTATAATTCGAAATTTTCGCGCCCAATTATCCGAAAGATGAGTTTTAGTTGTGATGAGTTGTCCTAAAAACGAATTGCACATTGGGCGGGTATTCAAAAGATCAGTATAATTGTGATGAGTTGTCCTATATATGAGTTTCTTTTGAGATCAGTTGTTCAAAAGCTGAGCTGTCCGTGTTCTCAGTTGCCGCGATCCGAGTCCGCAGCCACCCGAACCTCAAGCAGTGTTTTTTTTCAAAGACCTCGTTGAGAGATTTTTTTGCAGATTCGTGTACAGCACCCCGAAGTTATATAACAAAGTTCTGCCGCTTTACAAGTCCTTTGTGAAATTGCGAATTTACAAGTTTTTTTGTGAAATTGCGAAGAACGGGGTACTCAAACTTGCCGAAAAACCATGATACGGGTATCATGGTTTTCAAAAAAAAAAAACAGGGGTCATTGGCGTACCCATAGTGGGGGAAAAACCATTATACGGGTATCATGGTTTTCTGCCCACTTTTGAATCTGTCTAGTTTTATGAGTATTTTGAATATCCAACTTGTGTAGGGTATATTTTACGCATATTATACTCATAGTAATTAGTGCTTTAAAAAGGCCGTCACGGCTTTTCAAATTGTCCGAAGAGGTTGATACATGATTGTGGCGGAAATCAAAACAGTAGCCGTTTTTTCAAATCTATTTTCTATTTGAATTCCCGCCACAATCCTGTATCGGTATCTGGGCTCTCTCCTGTTATATCCAAAACTGTTACATCTAAAAATGGTTCTAGTTTTATCAGGTTCTCGCCAAAAGTTCCAGCAAGGTTTTAGCCTTTTAAGTTCAATTTATTTATGATACAATACTTCAGGCTTTCCCTCTAATACTATATGGAAAATAACAAAATTTAAAATGAAAAGCTAGAACCGTGCTAGAACTTTTGGCGAGAACCAGATAAAACTAGAACCATTTTTAGATGTAACAGTTTTGGATATAACAGGAGAGAGCCGGTATCTGCATCATGTATTGGCCTTTTTCTGACATTTTGAAAAGCCGTGACGGCCTTTTCAAAGCACTATATACTATGAGTATAATATGCGTAAAATATACCCTATACAAGTTGGATATCCAAAATACTCATAAAACTAGACAGATTCAAAAGTGGGCTAAAAACCATGATACCCGTATCATGGTTTTTCGGCCAGTTTGGGCACCCCGTTCTTCGCGATTTTACAAAAGACCTGGAAATAGCGGCAGCACTTTGTTATATAACTTTGGTATGCTGTACACGAATCTGCGAAAAAAATCTCTCAGTGAGGTCTTTGAAAAAAAAACACTACTTGAGGTTCCCTAGTTAGATCATTTTTATCATTAAGACAGGGATGATATCTCAAAATTTTGAAAAAAGTACATTTTCCAAAAAAAAAAAAGATTTTGGGGTCAAAAAAGTACAATTCCCGAAACTCAATAAAAGCGCCTTCAAACTTTTTATTTCTACACCAATGAAACGCATAACACTTTTCAAACAAATAAAACAATTCAATAAATTGATGAAAAATCCAAAAAAATAACGTAGTGCCACAAATATTGCTTGTAATTAAATCAGTACGGATTTTTCGACACGCCCTAATATTAGGTTGTTCGGAAAGTTCGCGGAATTTTGTGATGATCCCTATTTTGTTTTAAGCGTTTTGGTTTTCGAGTTTTCTTGCAATTCTGTTGCATTTAAACCGTTTCTTTTTATTACGTCGAATAAGATTTTCATCCATATGAAATCGATCAAATCAAAACGGTTTTAAAGCAACAACGTTGCAAAAAAATCGAAAAACCAAAATCGAAAACGCAATGAAAGTAAAAACATTAAAAACACAACGGAGGTTCATTACGAAAATCCGCGATCTTTGCAAAC
Source organism: Ditylenchus dipsaci (assembly GCA_004194705.1). Taxonomy (NCBI): domain Eukaryota; kingdom Metazoa; phylum Nematoda; class Chromadorea; order Rhabditida; family Anguinidae; genus Ditylenchus; species Ditylenchus dipsaci. The sequence goes on along the minus strand of SADC01001290.1, from coordinate 185,912 downwards.
AACCTAATATTTAGATTTGCAGCTTTTTCTATTCAGAAATTTAGTTGATCACACTTTTCGAACAATTGATATCAAAGTAGAAACTCATAAGGCAGCTGGAGACAGCAATACGCAGAATTTAGCCCGCTGTTTTCCAGTGTTGTGCCTGAGAATTGAGTGAGAATTTGAAAAGTATACCATAACTTTTTTAAATGAGGAAATTTTAGTTTTTGATATTTATGATCTTTATCCCATTTTTAATTTTGAGTCTGTAATCTGCAATCAGATTTTAAGTTTTATTTGCAAAAATTTGAGATTTTCACCACTCTCACTAAGAAGTTACCTCAGTGAGCTCACTGAGAACTTTTCAGTGAGAGTGGTGCAAATCTCAAATTTTTGCAAATAAAACTTAAAATCTGATTGCAGATTACAGACTCAAAATTAAAAATGGGATAAAGATCATAAATATCAAAAACTAAAATTTCCTCATTTAAAAAAAGTTATGGTATACTTTTCAAATTCTCACTCAATTCTCAGGCACAACACTGCTGTTTTCAGAGAAATATCTCGCCAACTCCGAAAAGTAGGAAAAGAATCAGGCAGGACCTAAAAGCCTTTTAGGTTTAGGAAAATTCGAAACAATAACTGTGCAGCAGGCGAAATTTTTAGAAAATTCAAATGTTTTCTTACATTTTTGGCGCCTATTCGAAAAAAAAAGTACAAAAAAGTACATTTCTCCAAAAAAAGTACAAATCTTTTTAAAAAGTACATTAAAAAAAAAAAAAGATTTGGAGTCCCAAAAAAAAGTACAAATCTTTTTAAAAAGTACATATATCATCCCTGCATTAAGACCCTTTGCTATGAAAAAATTTATATTTTAACATTATAAGTCGAAATTTTAGGTTTCTATGGTCAAATCTTATAAGTGTTCATTTGGTCACAAAGAACCATTTTATTTGTATGTTCGTACTTATTCGAAAGTCTTTCAATCTGGAGGAACTTTTGGCGTTAAATTTGCATTTCATTAAAAAATTTGAAAATTTGCCCTTTGAATTTAGAAAGGTTGGGGTTTGTGGGAAAATCTTAAACAAATTTTGAATGAAAAAATTTTTGAATTGGCGCCAATTTCCTGTCGATACTGTCGATCCTCTTAGTCTCAATGGTAAAACTTAGAGCTGTGATATTCGCGCGAAGATTGAAAACTCCGAATATTTGCGCGAATATTCGGAATGTTCGCGAATATCCGCTAACATTAAAGCTTTCAGAGAGTAGCGTTTTACGATAAAAAAAATTCCATAAATTTTATTTAGATGTTTTTACAGCAATATGATCTACACCAGGGCTGCAGCCGTTTAAAAAAAAACCAGAAGCAGAAAAACAGAAGTGAAAAACACAGAAAAAACAGAAGTAAAACAGGCAATGTCCGTAACACACTATGTTTATTTTGCAGCATGACCAAAACACATTTTCATCATTCAACATTTAGTAACGGCAAATTATTATGGACAAACAACAACATACTGAGATTAATAGGAGTTAGACTTTTTCGAAGATCAGTAAGTATAAGTTTCGCTTTAGAAAAAAGCCTTTCGCTTTCCATTGAATCTCCTGGTGCGCTGTGATACTTCTTAGGCAGTTGACAAAGAATCGGTCGGCTTTCACTTCTCATTTGCCAATATCCAAACGGATCAGACACAGAGCAATGATATCCTCGGCCAAGTATTCTGTTACTTCCTAAAAAAGACTTACTTCAAAAAGTTAGCTAGACAAACATCGGAATTACCATGCGTGCTTTCATCTCTAAATCGGGACTGGACGGCAGATTCGCAACGCAAAGATCATTGGCTTTTTTCTGTGACTCTATAAACCCATTCATCATGGAAGCATAGTCACCTTCAGGAACTGATTTTGGTGGGACATGGTTGATATTTATTTTACCACTGCTTAACACCGCATTCGCTTCTGCTTCAATTTCCAGCCAATTGCGGTAGCGGTCATAATTCTATTTCGGGAAAAACTTCATCTTGTAGCGTGAATCGAGTAGAGTTGACAAAACCAAATATTTAAAGTGGTGTTGAAAAAGTGATCGAAGACAAAGAATAACAAGCAAAAGATTACTTATTGTCCCCCATCCGATCATTCTTGATTCAAGTCCAGAGATAATCGCATTCCTGCTAGCTGTTAGAAAAAGACTTTGTTTGCGGCTGCTGGAGCTTGAAGAGAACTGTTTGATACATCGGAATGACACTAGCAATTGTGGTCCTTCGATTTTGCAGCTCCATTGTAGAGAGATAGACTGGCTTCAGCATATCAATAATTGATTCCATAATTGACCACTCAATTGCATCGAAAGCAGGATACACGTTCGCTTGCTGCGACAGCAAAGAGACCGCTTGTACCGCACCAAACTGGAGAACATTTTGTAGGTGGAGTTCCATCGTATTTCAACATCCTTAAAATGAACCTGGTCACCAAACTCTAAGGTCACCAAGACAAGACCAAAAAAACAATAACCAAGTCGCTTTGGTAATTCACACATCTCCTGCAACGATTTGAACTCATCTCTGCTGATATCCGACTTTCTAATTCTTTCATAATCTTCTTGCACTTTTCTGAGATTGACTTAAAGCCATCTATTTTGTCGAGTCCATCTTTTACACTATAGAAATAAACTGCAAGTCAATGAATATTGTCTCTAAATCAGATTAATTTCACCAGCTGAAGCTTATGTGTAAAACAATCGAATGAAGTGGCGTTCATTAGCTTTGTTGTTCTTTTTATAGAGGCAGCTGCATCGCGCAGAAAAAGGTGTACCTGAGTAAACCTCTGTCTTGATCAAAATATATCTGGCATAAGAGTCATCTTATTCGGAGTAATTGTAAATTGATTAAGCACATCAAGCAGTAGTTGGCAAAAATGATCAACGGTGTGTCTTCCAGCAATTGGCGATGCTCCAAAGATAGCAAAGCGAGGCTGATAATTCTCATCAATGTAGTGTCAGCTTAGAGCAAGAAGAGAATGAGATTAGTCCTTTGACGCCCAAGCATCCGTTGTGAACGAAATCGATGACGTAAACTATGTTCAAATCTTATCTTTTTTGGTCTTTTAGAGATGTCCACGTACCCTCTTAGGTTGAGATACCTTGGTCCCCCAAGGCGAAAATGCAAAAATAAATTTTTTCAAAAAATGCTAAGAAGTGTTTTCCCACTAATTTTTTTGTTGCTTTTTCACGTTGAAAGTAGTTAAAATGCCCTTAGGACACCATTTTAAGCATTTTCGGGCCAGGGGGATTCTGTACTTTAGCCATCAGATATCATAGGGTGAAAAAATTGAATGAAAAACGCATGAAAATTCAAAAAAACCAATAAAGAGATCTACTAGTAAACCCAATTGTAAAAAAATATTAAAGTCGACTCCCGATTTAGTGTACACCGGATTTAGTGTACAACTCGGTTTAGTGCACACCTTGATTAAATCATTTTGGCCAGCGGTTAATTTAAATGACTAGAATGAACCCTCGATTTAGTGTACATTCGATTTAGTGTACACTGAATCGGGAACACACTGAATCGGAAAACAATTGTAAAAGCGAATAAGATTCAAGGTTTTCCATTCCTCATGGTGCTACAAAAAGACTTTTGAAAAATGACTCATAAAGCAGCGAAATAAAAAAATCAGTGTCGGAAACACAGTCAGACACATTCTCTAGCTAGAGTCATGTCCGAAATGCTGCAGAGGCAATGGAAGAGAAAGAAAAAAGCAAGCAAACAGCCCATAAATACCCAGGAACACACTGATAAGATATAGCCCAACAACAAATGTTCTGCACTTGTGCAACAATTTAGCAGTGCAAATCGATTTGCTCTTTAGCAGCAGATGTAAATGGATATAGGCTCAAATTGTTTTACCCCGTCAAATTACTGATTTACCCCGTCAAATTTGAATTTTCGGTGAGATACTGCAGTAAATTTTTGCGGGAATCCGAATTTTATAGTCAAAAATGACTTGAATCGCTCAAAATCCCACCCCGGAGAGGCCAGAAGCCCCTGAAAGTTTTTTTGGGGTTTGCTAAAGGGGAGTAAACTTTTTGCGAAAATTCGATTGGGCGGATCAGAATTCCAGTCCGATCAGCTAAATCGCTCAGTATTTTACCCTGAACCATTCTCAACCATTCTCAAAAATAATTTGACGGGCAAATCAGTAATTTGACGGGTGAAATTAGTTACAGCCAATGGATATACACCTCTTGCTGTTCGCCCGCTTTCCTCTAAAGACCACAATAAAGCCATTTTACAACCAAAAAGAGTAGAATATAGCCCTTTGTTGAGTTTTGAGCAATGCTAGAATCTCCCCTATATATTTATTCAAAGGAAAATGGATGAAAAAATTGAAGAAGTAAAAATTGGACGAAAAGCTGATGAGTCACACACCTAAACTATTTTGGCCAAACAGTAAACAAATTTGGATGCTCAGCAAGCTGCCGTAATTTTATGAGTGGTAGCAAAATAGATGTTGTTTGTGTGGAAAAATAGGGTTATAGCTTGATGAAAAAAATGATTTATAAATTGTTAAAAATGATAAAAAAAAAAACAGCAACATGAGAGCTGAGGGTAAAAATGTGTAAAATGAAACGATATCCAAAAAAATGTTTTCAAAAATTCTAATGAGGCATCGGAATTGAAAAAAAACATTTTTGATTGTTGAGATAGGACTAAAAATATGAAATTTAAAATTAATCTTTTGGTAATATCTCATCCTTCTAAATTCTGTTGCGCGATTCTTTTGGCTGCTGGAATGCTTCAGAACCCACATTTCTGTCCAAAAAATGTTTGTTTTAAATTACGAATAAAGACGACAAAAAAATTTCCAATTAATAACTGTTCTAGATCCAAAGATTTGTACGCATTCGGCCCTCGGGACAACTGGCCATAAATCATAATGATGATGCTAGCAGGATATCAATTTTGTTATTTTCATTTTATCGTTTTTTGAAATTTTGATTAACTCCCATAATCGAACTAGAATTCAAATTTTTCCATGGCCACGAAATAGATAACCAAAAAATACCAATTGCTAATTAACAATAGGGAAAAAGAAGGCAAACCATTGGTCTATAAGCCTATCGATTGACTGACAGCAGCCAATATAGCAAAACATCTTTTGTTTGGTATTTTGTTTCCAAAAGAGAAACGGCAAATAAAAAAAATGTGAGGAAGAAATAATCGGTTGATAGTTGCCCCACCCAGGCAACACGGCCAATTTAAAAATTGATTAGAAGGAAGCACAGAAGGAGTGATTAGGAGGAGGAGAATAAGTCATATGGATGGTGGTTGTTCTGGGTGGGTGTAAGAGAGGAGGCAAAACAAGAAGAAAACAACTGAGAGTGCTGCCAGCACAGCTACCACCCTCAGTTGTCAAGAAATAAGCAAAAAGTCGGCAAAAAAACTAAAAATTGCATACGGTCGACTCCCGATGATTCAGCACCCTTGGGACTGACTCTAGGGGGGGGGAGGGGTAAATTTACTGGTCCAAGTGGTCCGTGGGCTATGGCTTTGGCCCACGCGGCCCCAGGGCTAGGTGGAACCAAACCTAGTAAAAGAGCGAGTCCTGGACCAGGTAGCCCAAGCATAATACTTTTGCTTCGCTTTAAAAGTAGTTTTCTGTAATATTGGACAAAGGCTTGTTACCTCGATTTTTTCGAAATTTCGCTTTTACGTCTACAGTCGACGCTCGATATAACGTCCTCAAGGGACCGGCCAAAATAGGGCGTTATATCGAGCGTCGTTTTATCGAGAATACACTGTAGTCTGGCCAAAATAAGAATTTTTTCGGCACGTCTTAGTCCCCCTGTTGCTTTTTTATCGAAAAACAGCTTGGTCCCACCTGTTGTGGCAAATTTTGGCAACCGCTTCTGCACTAGGACCCGGTATTTGCAAAAAGTAATGTTTCGTAATTTAGCATGTCACCCATTCCATAATCGATCGCCAAATTCTAAGTAAGGAAATAGAGAAAATAGTTAAAAAAGGGCACTCAAGAACACAAAGAACACCCTCAAAAAATCCCTTTATGTTAATAATATCTAGCAGCTTCATTGCTTGATCTGCTGCATTGGATCCATTCATTCATTAGAGAGGGATGCACATGAACCAAGCTACTACTACTACTACTCCTCCTCCTCATATTGAACATCCACTCAGCAGCTTGTAATGAAGGAAAAGACATGAAGAAAAGGGAAAGCCCCAATGTTAGTGCATTAGAGCAAGGGTCAGAAGCTGGTCAGACTTGAAAGCACCCCTATGTCTAATTACGACAACTTGTAGAGATGCTTCCTCCCTTTCACTTAGCGGGTCAGTGCAAGCGAATAGGAAATTTTCTTTTGTGAAGCAGTCTTGGACAGGGCGTGAGAAAAAGCTGGATGGACACAATAAAAGCTGAGTATTGGCTGATTTTTGAGAAAGGTTTGCCTTGTTGAAAAGTAGGTGTTTTGTGAAATTTTTTTAAGATGTGCAAGTATGGAAGGATTTTGTAAGCATTAACCCGTTAATGCGCACTGAGGATTTTTCGTAGGATTTTTATACCAGAAAACAACAGGGGGTATCATGGATTTTTTTTTGAATTCTGCCAACAATTTTTTTATTTCAAAACACTCTTGCAGAATTATTTTCACCTGTTTTTTTCTTAAATTTTTAGTGTTTATGACAACATTTGATGTCTAAGCTACATAATTAAACCGAATTTTCTCATATGTGACATGAAAAATAACTACAATAGACTTGTGACCAAAAAATTCGCAGGGCTAAAAAGGACTTAAAAGGAATTTATGACTTTTTCTTAAAAGATGTAATTTTGATCGCTAAAACTGACTTCTTCTGAGAAAAATTTTATTTTATTTTGAAGCTCATTAAATTCACTGCTAACTGGCAGATAAACGCTAAATTAGTGGAAATTAAAAATTCGAGATATGCTATCATAAGCTTGTCTAAAACCACACTTTAGAATTTTTAACATTATTTCTTGGGCTGGAGGGCAGTTTTAAGTCAACATCAGCGCAGTAAAAATTGTTTGAAATTTTTTTATGGAAAATCAGTAAATAGACCAAGAAATTAGGTACTGTTAACTGGAAGTTCATCTTTTAAAATTTGAGTTTGATCTCACAGAAATTCAAAAAAAACCCGGAATTTCGAGATACTTAAAATTAGTTGACTTTGTGAATATTTCTGCATTTTTCTTGGACAAAATGACGCAACATGCTCTTTTTTCAAGTGTATCTTCTATTAGGTTGGTGCATAAGTTTTAAACCATACAAATATTTAAATAAAAATTCATTTTCTTATCCAAAAATTTCTCTTATAACAAAATCCAAACAATAGGTTTTGTAGCCCTGACTCTCTTCTTTAAAATGGCATATTGCTTTTAGCTTGATTATTTTAGATAAGTCACCATTTGGCTCCAAACACTTGTCCAGTCATTTTGTGAAGTTGACCAGCGTTTTCATCACTTTCACTGGTCAAATGTTTTATTGAATTTTAATCGTCATAACAATATGTTATCACCATGTTGTAGCGCAGCTCAAGAGCTACAAAATGCACTTTACAGAATGATTTTTTGAAATCTGAGTGTTGATATATGGCCTTTTAGAAAAAATAGATTTTCTGAAAAAATGGCCAAAATCCAAGTTTTCCAATTTTTTCAAATTTTGGCCATTTTTTCAGAAAATCTATTTTTTCTAAAAGGCCATATATCAACACTCAGAATTCAAAAAATCATTCTGTAAAGTGCATTTTGTAGCTCTTGAGCTGCGCTACAACATGGTGATAACATATTGTTATGACGATTAAAATTCAATAAAACATTTGATCAGTGAAAGTGATGAAAACGCTGGTCAACTTCACAAAATGACTGGACAAGTGTTTGGAGCCAAATGGTGACTTATCTAAAATAATCAAGCTAAAAGCAATATGCCATTTTAAAGAAGAGAGTCAGGGCTACAAAACCTATTGTTTGGATTTTGTTATAAGAGAAATTTTTGGATAAGAAAATGAATTTTTATTTAAATATTTGTATGGTTTAAAACTTATGCACCAACCTAATAGATTATTAGTTTTACTACACTGCGTCGCTGCGTCGCACTAACGAAAATCGAAAAAGAAAAATATAGAGTTTTTAGAAAATTCGGCCAAAAATGGGTTAAAGGACCATCGCCATTGATGACAATGGCCATTTCGAGTTTTTGAATTCGCGGGGGACAGCTCAAATATATTTCGAATTATTTTTTGTTTGCAATTAAAATTTGCTCAAAGTGGAGAACCATAACGTTGCTTGACAATACAAGATCGGACGACCTAGCCGACTTTCATTGAGCTATAACCTACTATTGATAACTGAAAAATAAAATTTAAATTTTAGATACAAACAAAAATATAATTCGCAAAAATATTTTCTGCATTTTCGGCTGTCCCCGCGAATTCAAAAACTCGAAATTGTCATTGTCATCAATGGCGATGGTCCTTTAAAAGAGCTGTCAAAAGTTGTCTTGATCCTTTCTCCAAGCTGAATTTGAAAAAAAATTAAAAAATCAGCGGAGACCAAGGCGAAAAATTTTGACCGGTTAAAATCATAAATACTCTTCCCGAGTGATTTTAAATTTTTTTTAAAGTCAATTCTTTTAAATAAAAACCCTTTCACAATTTGAATTTACTCTTAAAGCACATATCTTGCAGTTCGGGTTGTAAGGTACAGTGACCTACCATGAGCCTAGCCACAAATCGAAAAAACATCTAAAGGACCAAGGCAAAAACCTGTCCTTTATGTGATAGGTCTCCTATTTTTCGGAAAATCATGAAGTTTCGAACTTGTCAGCTATAAAACCCTAAAATTAGAAATACAAATATTTTTGACCCTGCTGTAAACTAGGCGAAAGACAAAGGATTTCAAAAAAATTGATGAAAAACTCATAAGATTATTAACTTACCCTATTTCCAACAAAAAAAACCCCACACAAATAAAAAATTTCACACACGAAAATAGAAAATTCAGATATGCACTTTGTCCCAGTGGTCAAACAACCAAAAAAGTGCAGTGCTGCTTGCTCCACCCAAGAGCCAAACAAATTTTCTAGAGCCAGATGGATGTGGCATGAAAAAGTGGACCAAGGACTCTCTGTTTCTCTAATGTGAACAGTCTCCACCAAGTGAGGTTTTGAAGATGTTGGTGGTGAGGAGCACACAGGGGGATGCCCCTTACCCCACACCAATCAATACTAGCGACTGCTTGTCCCTCTTGTGTGTGTGGACCACTAGGAAGGAAGGCTGGGGGTGGTAAAGTTTTAATAAATGCTCTTGGTATTACCCCATTTGCGACACTATATAGTGAAATATCTGAGTATATTATTATACAATTTTATGCAGGATTTTTCAAATCAGAGCGAAACCAAGAAATTATAAGAGCCTGTTAAAAAGTAAACTATCGTATAGACTTTACTTAAGGGGCCATGGCCACGCGTTCTGGATGGTCCCCGCCAATTCAATAATTTTCCCTAATCATTGAACTTCTGTACCGATTTTTCAACTTGGTTTCTAACAAAACAAGGCCTAGAATTTAATTTTAGGTATAGTTGTGTTACAAACCAAGTTAAAAAGTTCGTACAGAAGTTCAATAATCAGAAAATTATTTTTTAATTGGCGGCGGACAACCGTTGTTAGAGATGGCAATGGCCCTTTAAAGGGGCATACCAGTCCTTTGAATTGAAAAAAAGGTGGGGACCAGCAGTGTTATTCTACCTTCGGGCGTTCTACCTGATCCGATCAAAGCTTTCTGCCTAACTTTTAAAAGTAGTATAAGGTCCTCAATATAAGATTTTACACAAGATTAGTGAAAACAGTGATAACTCGTGATAACCATACTTGGACATGAAAAAAAGAGCGGCAGCGGCAAGCTGCCAGAAAAACAGCGGCAGCGGCGGAAAAAGCGGCGGTGGCGGAAGGGCCAAAATCAGCGGCGGCGGCAGCGGCGTGTGAAAAAATTTCATTTACTACTTTATTTATAAAAATTTAACTCTTTATTATTAAATTTTTGTAAGTTTAAGTCATCGATAATTTTTATGACAATACACTTGGACACTTAATCAGATGTTTATTTACTGTAATAATGTGGGTAATGCATAAAGAAGAACGGTGGAAATCTACATTCGTGAACCGGTTCCCAAGGTTTTTGGCTCAAAATTAAGTGCGAACGCAAAAGATGCTGCTTCTGGATTCATTCAGGAAGTAACCCCCACACGCTCACTACGCTTCACTACTGCCGAAATCAGCCAGATTGCAAAAAGGACGTGGACATGTACCTACAAGAATGCGCAAAAATCTGCGTGAAAGAAATCAATAAAAAGACAATTTAAGCCTACTCTTCTGCAATCTAATTGTTTTCTTATTTTGTAACGCAGTTTTGTAACGCAAAAAATAAAAATAAATTTTGAAGGTTCAAACAAGCGGCAGAGGCAGCGGCGTAGGCAGCGGCGGTGACTGAAAAAGAGCGGTGGAGGCAGCGGCGCAGACTAAAAATGGAGCGGCGGCGGCAGCGGCGGTTGAAAAATGGAGCGGCGAACGGCGCGGCGAGCGGCGCCGCTCGTCCAATTATGGTGATAACTTCGTGAACCAAATCAATATAAGCCATTTGAATTTCCCCAAGCTTCGCCTGCCCGCAGAATTCTTATTACCAAAATGCTATACAATGGACATTCTATTATACAACAAACGGCTAAGTTTGCTATTTTGGTATCCATTATATAGAATATTGACTGTAAAAAGCATTTAAAATATTTTTATTAAAGTCTCAACAGTATTATTTAACAATTTGATGATTTGCGTAAATTTACTCTCCAGTCCACACCTTGCATCTCTTCTGTGACACTGGATACATTGGTGAGCCGATAGGACAGTTGAAGTCTCGTCCAAAGTAAGGTATATCTGAATGTAGAAAGTAGGGTGACACTCTATAGGACGCTTCGCCGATTCGGATACACTCAGACCTCGATATAATGGCTTCTTCAGTATAGTGGCACCCAAGCAAAGGCTTTACCTTGCTCATTAAAATACCCCCAATATAGCGACCTCTAAAAAAACAACACGGTTATTTATGGAAAAACTAGAAAGTTCTGTGAAAACGACCGACAAAATCGAAATTAAAATATTTTTTTTCGCTAGACTAGCAAATCAAATATGCAAAAAATTTCAAAAAATGGGTCGAAGAAGTCTCCGATCCCAGGCTGGGATGAACTTGAGGGGGTGCCAGCTTATCAAGGGTTAATTGTACAGTTAAACCTCGTATGATGGACCTCGCGAGGTCTAAAAGATTTGTAACTTGGACACATTGGGCCTTAGGTTTGTTCCTGAAATCAGCCACTATATCGAGATTTGACTGTAGTGTAGTCCGTCGTAAATTCTTTCCAAAAAATTAACCAAAACCTAAGAAACAAAAATTTTCCAACAAGAATACTTATGTTGCCCTCAGATTCGGCTGGAATTCGTTATACCACATCCTACCAAAAGTTGATTTTGACCACTTATTCGTGATTTTCAGGTCGTAATTAGTCGAAAAAACATGTTTTTGGGATTAGGAAGGAAATTTTCGAGAAAAAACTTTTTGACCGAAAATTGACTTTTTGGCTCACCCTGAGACTGACTTAAATTTTTCTGATATTAACCGATTCTGACAAAAATTAATTCTGACAAAAATTCAAACTGACAATAATTTGTCTTGACAAGATTTATTTTGAATAAAACTCATATTAGCAAAAACTGTTTCGAAATTAAACATTCTAATGAAAAATAGTCTTGTCTTGAATTTGGCCTGTTTTATTGGCTGTATTGGGTTTCGATTTTATTAGTTTCGAAATGTGCTTGAGCAACTAACCCACTTTAACCCTTCCGGTCTCCAAAAGCTTGGATAGGTACTGCCTGGTTAGGTGGATATTTACTTGGATGGCCTGAAAATAAATTGAGTCATATTCAAAAAAAATTGTCTTATCATACGTAAAATCGTGTGGTGAATTGGGTTTGATAAGATCAATACCCCGATTTCACCTCCCCAGACTTCAAAACCCGAAATGGGTACCCCTGGTCCAGGTGCATATCCATTTACGGGTGTTAAAGGGCCATTGCCGTCCCCGACAACGAGAATTTCAAATGTTTGAATTCGCGCGGACAGTTCTCTTTCGTCTTTCATTGTACTCTTTTGACTTGCTTCGAATGACTCAAAAGAGTAAAATGAAAGACGAAAGAGAACTGTCCCGCGCCAATTCAAACACTTGAAATTCTCGTTGTCGGGGACGGCAATGGCCCTTTAAGCAAATCGATCCTCACCGAATTGATCCATACCAAATAGGTCCACACACGAATTGGCCCAAACTTTTTAAATTTGTTATAAATTTTTTCGGGAATTTAAATTCGTTAGTCTGAACCAACTAAACCAAGTGGTCGTCAACTTGGAGCAAATCTTTTTTTACTTTTTCGGGTTCCGAAACAAATTTTCTGGACTAATTAGGACATGCTGAAGATGGTTTGATAGTGGTAAAATGCCGTTTTGTAGGGTATTTTTTGAGTTTTACATTTGATAGCATGGATTGTTTTTCAAACTATCTAAAAATACTTTTTCATGTTTTCCAGGTGGATGTCCACCTGGTTAGGTAATAGCTGACCCAGGTTTTGGTGTTTCGGTGGGGAAAAATCGTGAATTTGGTCTTAACAAACCCGATTCCCCTCACAATTTTTCATATGATAGAATGGTTTGTTGTGAGTTTAAAACAAATTTCATTTTTCAGGCCGTCCAGGTGGGTATCCACCTGGGCCAGGAGTATCTACCCCTGAACCAAGGGTACTCAGCCAAGGTTTCGGAGTTAGGATGTTTAAAATCGAAATTTCGGCTCAATCAAACCCTATTCCCATAGAATTTATGTAAGAAAAAGTTTGTTTTTAATTTTGGGTAAACTTCGTTTTTTAATTTTTGATTCCCAGTCCACCGGGATGGATATCCTGTCCAGGTAGTACCTACTCAAAGTTTTGGGGTTCGGGTTGCTAAAATCGTAAGTTCGATACTATCAAACCCAATTTCCAATTATTTACAGTTTAATATAAATCGAAAACAATTATTTGCATGAACATTTAATTACAGTCAACTCCCGATTTAGTGTACACCGGATTTAGTGTACACCTCGGTTTAGTGTACACCTGGATTAAATCATTTTGGCCGGCGGTTAATTAAAATGACTAGAATGGACCTTCGATTTAGTGTACATTCAATTTAGTGTACACCTGGAGCCGGTCCCCAGGGTGTACACTAAATCGGAGTTGACTGTACCAAACAAATTAATTTAGAAAAAATCATGTCAAGACAAATTATTGTCAATTTGAATTTTTGTCAGAATCGGATAATATCAAAAAAATTTAAGTCAGTCTCAGGGTGAGCCGACTTTTTGCCTTGGGGGACCAAGGTAAACCATCTTATAAAAGGTCATTTTACCCCGTTTTGGTCACTGCGGCTAGGCAAAAAGAGTCTTCAATGCATTTTTAATCAAAAGTCTTGCTCGGAATTATGTCTAAGGTAAGTGAGTGCGCGCATCTCTAACCAACCAAGCCCCTGCGCCCCATTCGGTGACCGCGCAGGGGGCTTGGTTGCTTGGGGTTGAGATGCGCACACCCACATACCTTAGACGCAAATCACTCGAAAGTGACTCTGGATGCATAAAAAATGTATGCTTACCAGAGTTTCTTCATGCGGTAGGCCCCGTCAACAAAACTTTGTTCAAATCCCATCTTTTTGGGTGTCTGGGTACCTCTTTAGGTACTTATTCGGTTGGGGGGGGGGGTTTTCACTGATTTAAAAATAGTGTTTGAACGTCTTCTAAGTAATTTATATGTACTAAAACGATAAAAAAGTTGTTTTGCGATATTTTTCTACATTAAAAGATGATTTTTCGAAAAAATTTTTTTGACCAAAATTTCACTTTTTGCCTTGGGGACCAAGGCAAACTTCCTTACTTTAGGGTATTTTACCCCGTTTGGTCACTGGAGCTGGGCAAAAAGAGCCTTTGTATGCATTTTTGATCAAGAGTCTTGCTCGGAATTATGTCTAAGGTAAGTGAGTGCGCGCATCTCTAACCAACCAAGCCCCCTGCGCCCCGAAGGGGGCGCAGGGGGCTTGGTTGCTTGGGGTTGAGATGCGCACACCCACATACCTTAGACGTAAATCACTCGAAAGTGACTCTGGATGCATAAAAAATGTATGCATACCAGAGTTTATTTATGCGGTAGGCCCCAGTTAACAAAACTATGTTTAAATTCCATCTTCTTGTGGGTAGCCAGGTATCCTTTCAGTTTGAACTACCTTGGGGGACCAAGGCAAAAATTCGAATTTTGGCCAAAATTTTTTTTTTAAATATTCAATTTTTATGTAAAAAAGTGTCAGAAAATAACTTTTTTATCGTTTCTAGCACATAAAAATTTCTTAGAAGACGTTTAAACACTATTTCTAAATCAGTGAAAAACCCGCCCCCCCAACCGAATAAGTGCCCCTCTTTAGGATGGTTTAGTTTGGTCCCCCAAGGCAAAAAGTCAATTTTCGGTCAAAAATTTTTTTCTCGAAAAAAGCGTTCCCAATCCAAAAACATGTTTTTTAGACTAATTACGACCTGAAAAGCACGAATAAGTGGTCAAAATCAACTTTTGGTAGGATGTGGTATAACGAAGTTTAGCCGCAGATTCGAGTACCTACCTTGGACCACCTGGTTGACCCTGCAACTGCCTGGAGCATGTGGATTGGTCAGTAACAAATTGACTTCGTAGTCCGTCTGCATGTTCATACACCAACTGTAGCCATAAGTAATCCAAAATATTTGATTAGGGCTGAATTGCTCCAATCCAGGCAATCTTCCCTCCTCGGTCCCATTCAGATAGGTCTTCACATATTCCCTATAAGCTTTGTATGCAGCTTGTTGACCAGCCAAATCAGCTATATTCTCGCCTTGAGTGGTGGCTCCATTGGCACAATGGACGGAGCCACTCGAAACAGGGCAACACTGGGAGCTGTACTGGCTGACCTGAAAAAACATTGAGATACTTTTGAGGGCATCGCATTAATAATAATGCTTTTGAATGAAAATATTTCAGCGGGCAAGCGGTTTCAAAATTCAAAAACAAAGTAAAACACTAAAATGTCAAAAAGGCGCGAATTCATAATAAAACCGAAGCCTGTTTGTGAAAACAGATATATTTTATTTATTTATTTTATTTGAACTGAAAAAATTTGGCTATAAGTAGTTTACGCCCTCAAAATACTGATTTACGCCCTCAAATTTATTATTTACGCCCTCAAATCAGAAATTTGATCAAAATACTGATTTACGCCCTCAAATTGCTCATTTACGCCCTCAAATTTATTATTTACGCCCTCAAATCGACGAAAATGCTTATTTTAGCCATCAAATCATTTATTTACAGCCTCAAATTTCTCAGATTTACCATTAAATTTAAGATGCTTAAGAAGCGAGGGACGTGAAGAAATATTATATGATTATATGAAATATGAAGAAAACAAGGAGATAACAGGTAACTATCCTCCACTTTACTGTCTTGTCCAACTATAAGTTTAGAAGATGAAGACAGGCCATACGCAGTCGCTTTTTACTTTCAGAATATCACAGTGCGTGGTGAAGACAAAGTCGAACGTCCATCGGTGAAGTTCATTTTCGTGATGTAAACTCTTCGGCTCGTGCGTCGGCAAGTCTTTTCGATGGTTCTGCAAGCAGATGGGACATACAAGTTAATGACGTTGAACTACCCTCTACTGGTAAATTATCGTGTAATAACAGAATTATACCATGCCGAACTTTAGGTGGCGGCTTCTCTGACGCAGACAAGGTTTTCTTTCCCACTTTCACTGCTATCACATCTCATGAGGACAATTGGGCATACAGCAAGTTCTTTGGTGCCATAAAAAGTGCGGATCCAGCTCGCCACTACACTCACAGCCTTCTCGTTGCCGATGGAGCAACAGAAATTACTGCAGATAGTTATAGGCTAACCATTCATTGTATTATTGAATGATTTAGGATGCCGAGCAGTCTGGCCGAACGTCAAGCGAGGAATGTGCTACGCACACGTCATGATGAACTTCAACAAGGAGCTGCCAAAGTCAAAGATCCATGAGAATGCGGTGGAAGAGATCAAGGATGATGTGGCTGTGCTAGCTCAGGCTAACAATATTTATAAATTTGCAGCAGGTAAGCTCTGAAGTTTATCATTCTAGAATTAGCTCAGACACACCTTTTCAGCAGCAAAAACTCTTTCCCGTCACTAGGCTGCAAAGTGGAGTGAGATCGATCGTCTTTGGACTGCGTGCTTAAAGTTCTTCCAGTCCTGGCTTCTTCGAGATGACTACCGTGGGTGGACTTACAGACATGCTACCGGATTTGGAATGCCGTCCATCACTACGAACAACGGCCTCGAATGGACAAACAAGATGATCAAGGATGACTACACCCACCACGAGTGCCTCGGTTTGTCTCGATTCATTATTTTGGTGGCGCAACTCGTGCGCGGATGGAGCAAGGATCCGGAACGCCAGGTAAGCTTGCATGTGAAATTAAGCTGTTGATCTAAAAATTTAGAGTCCAGCTCGATCGCCCACTATTCCAAGAAAGGAATCAAGGATGAGCATTGCAAGCACTATCTTCTGCTGATGGAAAAGGAGAATCTGATAGAACCGCTTGCCCGACCACTGGAGGGACGCCGAACCCCAGAAAGAAAGAAGAAAGTTGGACGTGCTTTAGAATTATTGTCAAGTTATCAAATTGTTGGGGAATTGTTATTGTTGAAGACGGCAAATAAAGTTGTTAAACCATTATATTTCTCGCTTTGTTTTTCTCGCTAGCAAAACTTTTATTTAATTTTGACTCTAAAAAGTAAGCAAACGCTTGAGAAGTCAATAAAATTGGCATGTGTTAGGCTATCTAGGCTATATAAACCTCGGTACGTATAATTTAGCTGTTTTATTTTTATTTTGACGATCATAAGTGCTAAAACGCACAGATTGTTGTGGTAGTTGCTGACAGCAAAGTCGGTGAACTCACTAAAAATGTGAAAAAAATGAGGTGTATACCCAGAGGAATTAGAACCTATGACCTAGCCGATATGATCCATCCCTTTAAGGCAACTAGAGACTTCTCTGTTTTTTAATTTACATCTAGTTTCATAAGTTAAAAGAAATATTGAGCAGTTTGATGGCTAAAATAAGCACTTTGATCGATTTGAGGGCGTAAATAATAAATTTGAGGGCGTAAATGAGCAATTTGAGGGCGTAAATCAGTATTTTGATCAACTTTCTGATTTGAGGGCGTAAATAATAAATTTGAGGGCGTAAATCAGTATTTTGAGGGCGTAAATCAATTTTAGCCAAAAAATTTCGGGATTTTGAAATTTTCGAATTTTTTCCATAAAATTTTCCTCGAGTTCAACGACCCTAATTATTACCCATTTTGAAAATCTAAGATAAAAACAACATTGCAGTATTTTAAAGTCTAGTTTCGACAAGTACAGTGATACAAATTTAAAGACGGAGAAAATTTTGCCTAAATCAAATTTTCGGTAGTATTTTGGTCAATACCCGACATCAAGGTACCCGACCAGAAAATTACGAGTGCTCGACAATCCTATCTTGTATATAGCCTTACCACACATTGAGCCATGTCCAAAAAGCCGTAGGTGGAATTTCGATCCATCCAACCGCATTTGTTCCACTTGCAGTCAGACAGAGAGCCATCCGCTCCAAATTGTACACCCAAAATATATTGGTTAATATCAGAAATACGAGGGTGTAAAAACATAAACCACCTTCGTCATCAAACCCATGGGACAATTCATGTCCAGCGGTTCCACCCTGACCTGAATAGAGCGTTTAGAATTATTACTATGTAGCCGTTATGCAAAGTTCACCAGCATAGTTATAGGCTTGAGGAAAGCCATACCTGCAAAATTTCGGCTTTAGTAAAACTGTCAAAATACTTCATTTTAATTTTTTTGCTAAATTTAGTGTACAGCCTTGGATCTTGATTTTCTTATCACAAACTGCAATCGCAGGGCTACCTGATGGTTTAAACACTTTGAAAAAATATCAGAAAATTTAAAATAATCAGACAAAACTAGAATTTGCACCAAGTTATCTATTATCCATTTAGATTTAAAAATCCTGGCCGGCCGGATCAGTCTGAAAGAAAAATTTAAACAATGAATACAACTTACTGATAGTAGGGTGGATTGAAGGCTGCATAGGGAAAAGTAATCCTAAATAAACCGACAAATTCCTCAACTAAATCAAAATCCACCATATGCTCACGAATTTCTTTCTGGTTGGTACCTAAAAAACTAAACCATTTACTCAAATTCCAGATTATCCAGCCAAAACCAACCAAGCATTGACTACCGCTGGAGATGACGAGAAAAAGGTTCTATCCGGCTTTTGTTTTAGCAATCCCAAATTCTCAGTCATCTGAAGAGCCCATTGCATGGCCAACATGGCGTCAAAGAAGTTGTCTATGGTGTTGATGGGGAGGTAATTGGCATGGTAGGCATCCAGAATGGTGGTGTCTGTGAAATTGAACCATTCTGGCCATCCCACGTTCTGCACTAGACCAGCACCTGAAAAGGAAATTTTGTGTGAAGGGCTTAGGGCTGATTGCATTACTTTTGGCCTTGGCTGCATTTTTAGCATCTTCAGTGATCCAATCGAGAGTATCCACCATTTCTAGAAAAGAATTGATGACCAGGTCTGTCTGGATCTGGACATCTTGTTTGACCTGGTCTCGTTCAGCTATGTTTTTGACGTAGATATAGCCTGAAATGTGTAGTGGTTAGTTTGGTGTATTCCGAGGTGTAGCATTGCTTAGGTATAACTGAAAATTTGCCAGGGTTGTTCACCAGGGTATCCACCGATTTATTTTTGGAACAAGGCTTAAGTTCAATTGAATTGAAGCGCATGGTCCAGCGCTTCTATGCTGCAGGAAAAACGCTTAAGTCATCTTTGTGCTCTCTGACTTCCTGATTCTGATTTTCAGGCAAAAATTAGAATATTTCCGACAAATTTATTTTTACCTTCATGTGTAAATTTACATCTTTTCACAAGTTTTAAAATTTTTAAATCAATCCAGGATCATTTACCATATTTACTCTACTAACTCTCCATGGGGAGTTATTTTTCAACCTTCCTTTGGGGTCGCGGAGTTGTTAGAGGGTGTGAAGTTAACAATGGAATGCCTGATTGTCTTAAGAGCACATCCTGGTGCACGATAGGGAAACAAAATAAAAAATAAAATAACTATTTGCGGGTCAGCTGCCCTATGACCAACCAAATAAGCATTTTTACGCAGGAAACTTCAAGAAGGTAGATCTCGTCAATTTCTATCATCGAATAGAGTGATTTGTATTCCCTTTTATGACAATTCAATGTAAAAAATTCACTTCAAAGAAAAAATCGTGTCATTTTTTGAAAACGTTGTTGATACTTAAGAACCGAACAAAAAGGGTGATAACGCAGGGCTCCCGGTGAAAATTTTCGAAATAAGTGCATTTTCTAAAAAAATAAGATTTTGACACCGAAAATAAGTACATTTTCTAAAACACGCGAAAATCGGCTTTAAACACTTTTTTCTTGTTGTAATGGTATATGAATGTATATGATATGGGACCTAATGAGATGGAACAAGCGCTTATGTGGTTCTCAAAAACTAATAGCACACAATAATAACAGAGAAGGATTTATAGCACAACACGATAATTACACGACCAAACAATAACTGATGAAATAGGGAATTCTATGCAGTCACATAGAATTCCATACGGGACAAAAGAGTATTCAAATTAATCCTCACAACATTTCTTAATAAAGATACCACATTTGAAGAAATAAAACAAAGCAAACAGTTTTGCACTCCCATTCACAGTCAACCCTTGATTTAACGGCCCCTCGATTTAACGGCACCATAGTTGGATCGCTGCCGCCGCCACCGCCGGCGCCGCCGCCGCCGCCGCGGCGGCCGCCAGGCGGCGGCGGCAAAATATAAGGTGCCGCGGCGGCGGCGGCTGCGCCGGCGGCGGCGGCTGCGCCGGCGGCTGAAAATGAGGTCGGCGGCGGCGGTTGCGGTGCGGCGGAGTAAATAGGCTGCGGCGGCGGTGGCGGCACCACCAATTACAAAGTGCCAAAACAATGCTTGTTTTGAATGGTCATCTTACGAAAATATGATAAAATGACATAATTTAGAATTTTACTGTTCTCTTGAAAAATTTTTATTCTATGACAAACATAAATTAAACAGAAATTTTTTTTTGGCAGTGAAGCGTTAGCTGGCGGCGGCGGTGGCGGCGATGGCAGCGCCGGCGGCGGCGAAATAAAAAGTGCCGCCGGCGGTGGCGGCGGCGGTGGTGGCAAAGCAGCGGCGTTGGTGGCGGTGGCGGCGGTGAAATTTAGCAAGATTTTTGCGCCGCCGGCGGCAGCGCCGGCGGCGGCGGTGTTGTTGGCGACGCCGCCGGCGGTGGCGGCGGCGGCGGTGGTGGTTTTCGGAGATGCACAACTATGAACGGCACCCAAAAAATAGACCAATTTGGTCGGCATTGAGTGAGATTTAGTCAAAGTGAACTTTCGATTTAACGGCACCAAATACGATGAAGAGTACGATGGTGACAAGTTTGTACAGTCAACCATCGATTCAACGGCACCCCTAGGAACCGTGCCCAGGGTACCGTTTAATCGAGGGTTCACATTGACTAAATCTAAGTGAATGCCGACCAAATTGGTCTATTTTTGGGTGCCGTTTAATCGAGGGTTGACTGTACAGTCATTACTCGTTATTCTAAAGACGAAATCTGAAATTTTTCAAATAATTATTGTGACTTTCGTTGAAGATCTTCTGCCACTTGTTCTTCGCTGGATTCACATAAAAAACTTCATCAGGAATTCGGCGCAGCATTTGATTGACTTTTGCCACTTCGTTGAAGAGCTCATTTATTTGTGCGATTTTAGGCGCGACTTGTTTCGCCAGCTCCTCAACTTCGGTGCAGTTGATGTTTCAACAGACGAGAAGTCTCATAGCTTATAGCTTATATCTTATAGCTTATATCTTATAGCTTATTTTGCGAAATCTCATAGCTTCACAATTCTTTTGATGACCTTTTCCAGGGTTAGCCATCTTATCCCATCGAAGCCAAATTGATTAAGTCTTTGCACGGAAGTCTTTGCACATGCAGTGAGCATTGAATTCGTCCTTTTCAGGAAAATGAAAATGCGCGGCAGGCGAAATTTTAAAAATTCGAAGTGTTTTCTTATTTTTGAGGCGTCGAGTCAAAAAATAAGTACAAATAAGTACAAAATAAGTACAAATCTTATTAATAAGTACGATCGGGAGCCCTGTGATAACGTCATTTTTTTAGTCTTCGGTGTATATCACTTCGACAGAACAAGAAAAACTGCGCCAGAAAAAGCTTTGAAGTAGGGTAAAAAGAGGTTTTGGGAGTGTTTAGCGAGACTCTCAAAAACATTTCTAAATCTCTTTTGACGTAAAATTCATAGTTTGCTAGTAAAACCTTAATTTTGGACACCGGATTCGAGCTTTAAATTATTTTTGTCTTAAGCGAAATTCGAAATTTGATAGCAAGGTGTAATGTTTAAGGGCAGTTTAATAAGCAAATCAACCATGCTGAGCCCGAATCCGGTGTCCAAAATTAAGGTTTTACTAGCAAACTATGAGTTTTGCGTCAAAAGAGATTTAGAAATGTTTTTGAGAGTCTCGCTAAACACTCCCCAAACCTCTTTTTACCCTACTGAAAAGCTTTTTCTGGCGCAGTTTTTCTTATTCTGTCAAAGTGATTCACATCGAACACTAAAAAAATGACGTTATCACCCTTTTTGTTCGATTCTCAAGTATCAACAACGTTTTCAAAAAATGAGACGATTTTTTCTTTGAAGTAAATTTTTTACATTGATTTGTCATAAATACCCTAATGATATCTCATGTGAAAGCCCGCAATCTGCGCTTTCTTTTAAGCCATAAATCACTGTATTAGATGATAAAAAATGTTGAGATCTGCCCTCTTGAAAATTCCTACGTAAAAATGCTGACTTGGTTGGTTTGTAGGGGCAGCTGACCCGCAAATAGTGATTTTTTTTCAAAAAATTTTCACTATGGTTTTTAGCGTGAAATTTCGCACCAGGATGTGCTCTTAGAACAATCAGGCATTCTAGTGTTAATACAGTAAATACGGTAGCTCTTTTCTGTTTTCTTGGATCCAGTTGGGTTTAGGTGGGTCCATAAAACAGAAAAGAACCAATTTTGTTCCGGCTCCCAGGTCTTTAGGCACTTTTGCACTTTCTGATTTTCTTTGATTTAAGGTCGATTTTCAGTTTAGAAAACACATTTCGGCTTGTATGCTGGCATATCCCGCGCCTAAGACTTTGCATAAGTTATAAAAAAGAAAGAAATTGGTCTAAAATTCAGAAATTGAAAAGCGCGAGAATTTGAAAAATACAAAAGTGGTCAAACGTACTCTTGTCATACATTTCCTTCTTTTTCCCAGATTTAGGAAAAGCCACAGGGGGACCAGACAGATTTTAATTTTTTTAAATTTAATAACGGCCTAATATTTTTGTTCTACATTTTATATATCTTGCAAAAATTATATCTCGTTAATAACTAGTATCGCAGCGCACTTGATTAAAAAGGTTAGAAAACTTAAGGATAAAAAGAAAAACCAATTTATCATGAAATGTGCGACAGTATAATTTGGGCATTTTCCTCCTATATATTTTTGAGATTTGGTAGTCTCCAAAAAATTGCCGTCTTTTAACAATTTTGCACAACCATAATTTGGGGCGTAATCGTTTTGTTTGAATTTCCCGGAAAAATAGAGGAAAATAAAAATATAGTCAACATTCATTTGTTAGTACTCGTTTTTTGATCAATATTTAATCCTAATTCAGCAAAAACTTAATTTACACCAAAATAATACATCCACCAAAAGAATACTTGGCAGAAAGTTATTGGTAACCTACCACAACCCGTATAACCTAAAAAGTCGGTAAGTTAAACAGGGGTGCCAGCTGTACAGTTAATTGTGGATGTAAAGTTAACTTTGGATTTTCAGTTAACTGTAGTTGATAGTTAAAACATTTTAAAAGTCCAATACAGTCTTATTAAATGGTAGTCGTCGAAGACAATATAGAAAAACCTGTCATTTCTGATTTTTTGATTCTTTTATTGATGATATTTGAAGTTTGTTGAATAAAAGTTGATTGGCGTACAAAATTTAGAAAATGCCCGAAAATTTGGAAAGTGCCCGAACATATACCCGTGCATAAGACCGATTTATAAATGCCCGGGCATATTACTAAGGTTGTCGATTCGATTAATCGAAATCGATTAATCGCACTCATTAATCGAAAATTTCGATTATCGATTATCGATTCGATTCGATTAATCGAAAATTTCGATTATCGATTATCGATTCGATTCGATTAATCGAAAATTTCGATTATCGATTCGATTCCATTATTAATGGAATCTTCTGTAGTCTTAAGGTAGCCTTTTATATCACACGGAGAATGTGTACACATGGAAAAGCCAAAGTCTGAAGTAATTGCTGAAAAGAAAAGTCTGAAATATTTTCCAGAAAACACAAGCCTAAAGTAATTTTTGAAAGCCAAAAAAGTCTTAAATAATTTTTTGGAAGCCAAAGTCCGAAATGATATGTAAAACACGAGTGTTTTACATATGTCTAGGCATGTCTAGGACCATTTCATGATTAAAATAGAGGGTTTTCGAAAACTGGCTTGTAATGAGAAAATCCAAAATGCTCTGGTAAATTGAAATCACTCAGATACAAGTTTGCGAGCAATAGATAGCCCTGATTACACCCTCTGTTCTGGTATATTACACATCTAAGTGCTTCTTTAATTTGAGCGAGTACCGCCGATTTTTCGCACAAATTCCAGGTGGTTAGGAGTAGGTGAAAGTGACCTATTTTTAGGAGCTATTTTACCCATTCCACTCATATCTTTTCACGAAATTTTCGGGTTTTTCGATTCGATTCATTGAAAATTTCGATTATCGATTCGATTAATCGAAAATTTCGATGCATCGACAACCCTACATATTACCAACCTTAGATATGACTATTTCTGCAAAACTTGCAAAAAAGACGAAAATTCTAAAAAAAATTCAAAAACTTTTGTTTTTTTTTCGCAAATTTCGCAGGTATAGTCGAATACAGACTGATAGGCTCAAATTGAATTTACCTACTAAATTTCTGAATTTCCCTCAAAGCACTGATTTTCCCCACTAAATTTCTGAATTTCGTTCGCTACTAGCGCCGAAAATTATATTTCAGCAAAAATGCGGCATACATAGTCTCAAATTTGTAACCTACGACATCAATTTCTCTTAATTTTCCTAAAAACACGCTGAATAAAATGATGTCTGTAAAAATTTGCTTTGTGAAAATTTAGTGGGGAAAATCAGAAATTTAGTGGGGAAATTTGAATTTAGTGGGGAAATTCATTAATTTAGTGGGGAAATTCAGAAATCTAGTGGGTAATTTCAATTACAGCCAAACTTATACTCAAAATGTAGCTCAGCTTCCTACGTCATTTGAGAGTAAATTTGTATATAATCATGTCCATTAGAGCACCGATAAAAACATAAGTTCTGAAACAGTTCCGCAAATCACAAGGGTGACCTGAATTGGACTAAGGCGAATTAAAAAAAAATATATATATTAGAAATAACGATCCGATGTGTTTTTTCTCGGATGGATTAATGGTAATATTGATTGGTGTGAAAAAATCAAGACGTTGAAAAGAAGAATAAAATTAACTGAGGTTCGAAAAATCCCGTTTTCTAGTCAAAATAGCCCCCTTGCCCTAAAGTCTGTCCTCCTTAAAAGATTTAGCAAAAAGTCTTTTAGGCGGTTAAAGGTCATTCTGTGAATGGAAGAGTTCTCGGTGCTGCACCAGTGTAGTTCCTTTTTTACGCTCCGGCTGCCATAGCACACGACCTAGCTATGGTGAAGAGATATATAATACACCTTTTTGTAACTACGGAAACTACAAATCCAAGGAACAGGCCTGACAGTAGATTTTTTTTATATTTTTTATATTTTTACAGATTCTTATAGATTATTTCACCATAACTAAATCCTGTGCAATGGCAGCCGCAGCCGAAAAAGAAACGGCACCGGTGCGGTACCGGACTAGAAAATTACAAAACCGTTCAAAAATGATTTTTTAAAACCTAAAATGCTCTTTTAAGCTAAATATTCAAACTTGCTTTTGTAGAAGAGAAACTTCTCCACAAAATTATTCAAGACTTTTATGAAAACTTCAAGCAAGCAATATGGTCGTCGGTGCGGAAAAAACGCAATTAAATCGATTTACAACTCCGTCTGATACAGAAAAGAGTAAATTTGGTACAAAAAAGTATCGTTCTTTTCCCGCGTGTTCCAGGACGTTTTTCCTTCGATTAAATCAACGAAAACCCACCAATGCCATAAGGAATATTTTCGGTCAACATTCCAATGCAATACTCTGAAGCTTTCTCCAATTCAGTTTCTCTTTGATAATCCCTGCCAGGCATCATTCCCTTCAATTCCTGCCTTAATTCCTTGAACCTTCCTCCCAGATAAGATGAGTAACCGAAAAGCATGCGGATAACAATAAAGTTGATCAAAGTGCTTTGAGGCCATTGCTGGCCCTGCAGAATTGCATCCAGCACTCCAAAATAGGCAGGTTCGGCCAATATGAAGCTGTCGTGCTGGATGTCCGTATCTTCCAGACCCAACCTTTGAAGTAGGCATTCCATTGGATGCTGGGATAGGCCTGCTTAAGGGATTCAATGCTGTAGTTGTTGTATTGTTGGCGGTAGTTTCGCAAAAGGTCACTTGGAATTAGGGCTAAGGCCAGCTGGATCTCGAATTGGACGGCTTGCGTGCATGCCTTAATCAGGATATTTAGGAGGCTGGGGGCTTGAAAAATGGCTCACCGCCACAATATCTTCTTCCCTGGCATTGCTTCCTGTGACCACATTGTAGAGTTTGACGTAACTGAAATTTGAAATTTTGTCCATTTTGCTGATACTTCGGCTCTATATGTATTGAGGTTGCCCACAAAAAATATATCTTGATCTCGCTATTATTGTTTTTTCTGAATGTTTTTCTTGTGTTTTGCGATTTTATCTTTTTTTCTTGTAATTTTTATTATTTTTCAAGTTTTTCATCATGAAATTTGCTGACCGTGATAATTCTATGTCAATGCTTGCAAGGCCATCCGTTTATCTAGGACCAGCAATGTCTATTATGTATAAAAATTGATACTTTTATAATCATATTAGGTATTGGTACTTCTTTAGTTACCTCCCCCCCCATACTCGGATTTTTTTTAAAAGTGACCGAAAATCACTTTTCGAACTCATTTTTTCTGCTTAACATGATAAACAAAACATTTTAAACACTTTCTAATTTGAAATTTTGAATCTTGTAAAAAACGCCTTCCACCCCTCAGGGGTGGAAGGCGTTTTAAAGGGCATTTTCTCTAAAACTGGACCACACCTCGTTTCCTCGATTTTTTCGAAATTTCTAGATTTGGTCTTATTCGAAAAAGCAACTCATTTTGAGTGAGTTTACTTTTGACAGAATGCCAACTTTAAATTTGGATCTTGAGATATGCTCAATTCGAAATGCGACCCGTGCCGAATTTCTGAAATATGGCTATTTTCTTTCATCTGCATTTAGTTTAAGTTTTTTATCACAGGATCCTACACATTTGATACCAATCTACTCAAAATTGAGCGGGCTTTCCTATGGTATTAGGGAATTATGATTCCGGTATAGCTTAAATGGAAAAATTGAGATTTTACACAAAAATCGAAATTTTCAAAACGAAATTTTTTAGAAAAAAACTTGTTTTTCTCAAGCTTAAACGTGTAGCGCATTTTTTTTAATGCAGATTCTGAAAGAGAAACTATTTGTGAACGAAAAAAATTTAAAAAAGCCGTGCAACAAAAAGTTCTTTTTTTTCTTTTTCCACTCGAGAGAATTCTTGGAGAATTCTCCGGAGAATTCTCCGATTTTTATTTTTTCGGAGAATTATACAACCTTAACACCGTGTTTTCAGTGCCTTTTTTAAACCTTTTTCTTTTCAGGACCATTTTAAAAGAAATTTGTTGAAAAGTTACAGTTACACATATCTACTTTTAGATACAGAATCAAACGAGCTTTTTATCATGCTATTGGGCTTCGTTTTTGATGAAAAAAGGCAACTAACACAAATTTCATCAACACAAAAATTTCAAAACACCTTTTTCAGTAAAAAAAACCTGTCTTTTTACAGGCGCAGCGCATATTTTTTATTGCATATTATGAAAGTTCAAATATATATAGTCCAAAAAAATTTTAAAAAAATTGCAACAATAAGTTTTTTGTGAGACAAAAACCTTGAGAGCATTATATTAAATGAAACTTTATATTAAACAATTTTATATTAAAATTTTTCCTCAAGGTTTTTGTCTCAGGAGTTGCTTTTTCGAATAAGACCAAATCTAGAAATGTCGAAAAAATCGAGGAAACAAAGTTTCATATAAAGTTATCCACTTTCACAGAAAATGCCTTAAAAGGTATTTTAGGGTCATTTTGTGTGATTTAACTGGTGTTAGAAAACTTCTGCGCGGACTTTCGGGCTCATTATTCAAAATAAAAATCTTGCCATGATAATATTCCAACACATAGCTTTTGAAGCCCTTTCCTTCCTCTTTCGAATGAGTTATTAATTTGTTAATTTACTCATTAAGATGACCACCATTGGCAGCAATACATTTACTTATTTGAAGCTGTCAATAGCATTTTGAATATATTCTTGAGGAATCGAGCAATGTCCATAACTTATTTCTCTTCCTGGTGAAGTCACACTATGGCTGTCAATCGGCCATTTCTTAACAGACAAATTTTGTAAATGAAAACTAAAATGATTCGCGAAAAGAAATGGACTGAAAGTTTAACAAGAGGGACGACTGACAAAGAAAACAACACAAAGAAGCTCCTGTATGAATCACTTTCAAAGCTTTCCTTTCCTTGTCCCACTTTCCGAAACAAATTTCTTCATAACTACAATGTGAATAGCTCTTTCGAAAGAGGAAGGAAAGCGCTTCAAAGCTATGTGTAGGAATATTGCCATAGCGAAATTTTCATTTTGAATAATGAGCCCGAAAGTCCGTGCAGAACTTTTCTAACACCAGTTATCACATTTTTCTTGTTAAAGCTGAGCAAAATTACTCTCTTACTGCATTTGTGCCAATGGCCAACCTGTCCAATCATCAAATTCAAAAATCACTTCAGGCCGAACCGAAATTTTGAAAGTCAGGGCGGGCCGCAAAATTTCGGCCTATGGACCGGTCTGATTCTAATTTTCATCCACAATTTTTTGTCAATAGCTCATTTTGTAGCCCTGCATCTTCGCTACAAGATGGTGTTAATTGTAAACGTGCTTTTTGGCAAATTTGGCGTTTTGGATAGTAAAAAAGACAGAGAATTTTTCAACCTACTTTATCACAGCAGCCAAATAATGCTCCATTTGCTTCAAAAATTGAGGTTTGACGTAGAAGTCGCGGGGTTGCATTAGGCTTGCCTGCAAAAATTTCGAAAAACTTTACAAATGTAATATTAAAGGTGTATACTAGTATTCGTTTAAAAAATTGCTAGTGCCTTCATTTATTTGCGGTGAAGGGCATAGGCATAAATTTCGAATGGCAAAAGAAAAAAGGACTAAAGAATATTTTCTTTTTGAGGATTTTATTATCTGATCCAGGGATGTTTTCTTTGTTAAGATAACTTTTCAAAGAGAATAAATTTCTTATTCTACTTAAATTCTAGCCTCTTCAGAGCCACTGCCTTTAAAGGATATTTTTTAGTCGAT
The DNA here is from genome assembly GCA_004194705.1 of Ditylenchus dipsaci. Lineage (NCBI taxonomy): Eukaryota > Metazoa > Nematoda > Chromadorea > Rhabditida > Anguinidae > Ditylenchus > Ditylenchus dipsaci. Next base: position 156,941 of record SADC01001290.1, on the reverse strand, counting down.
TACCCTTAAAAACTAACTTGTTTTCTCCAAAAGCTTATAAATTGTTAAGCCGTGTCAAAGTTCGCACTGTTTTTTTTCAAAAGAAATATTTTCGGTATTAGGTTTTTATCATAGATATCTTTACAACTTTTTTAAAGTTTCAGACTCATTTTGTAGCCAAGATTCTCAGCTACAAAATGAGTGGTAACTTATGAAAAATCGATGAAAAATCTATGGTAAAAGCGCAATGCCACAAGTATTGCTTTTGAAAAAAAATGGTACGAACTTTTGACACGACCTAATATTTCTAAATTAAAAACATGCAAGAAGAGTGTTGGTGATAACAATTTGATATTCCGACCTGAAATCCCCCTTACCTGGTTAATATACAGTGCATTTCTGGTCACAGTGGCGGAATCAACAGTAACGTAAGAGTTGAGAAGACTAGCTACACCATATTTGGATTCCCATTTGCCGACCGTCTCCCAAATTTAGCCCAGTCATTCAAAGGCATCCAGGTAGGATCTACAGCCGGAAATCCGTTGAAACTAAAAAAATTACAGTATTAGCTATGATAAGCGACAGATTTTTTCACACTTACTCGCTCATTATGTTATTTTTAATTAGTGCAGACTTGTTTGGCAGACCATGTTCCGCACTATCCTTACACAGTTTGTAGGTCTGCAGCAAATTATCGCAGGTTATCATTGTGGGCATAAAATTGAATAAAATTAATACCTTAGCGACAATTTTCTCGGTTTCCGACCAAGACACAGTGGATTTGTTGTCTAGTATGGGCTCAATTCCTACATTTTTTTAACATGGCTTTTTACCCCGTCAAATGATTCTTCTACCCGTCAAATTTGAAAACCTTTTTTTGTCTAAACAAGAATTTTTTACATTTTTATACCGGAATGTAACCCTGGATCACAGCTTTCGAATAAGCTATCAATTGACTTACCGTAATTCTCTAATAAGCCGCCCCCCCCCTCTGGTTCAAAATCGTGTTCTTGGCATTGTGTTTTTGACCCATTTTTTGAAGACACCTCTTTGGCAAGTTACCCCTCAATTTGTAGCCAGTGAGATGAGCTACAAAATAGATGGTGACTTGCCTAACAGTGGTTTTAAAATATAGGTCAAAAACACAATGCCAGAAACCCGTTTTTTGAATTTAGGGGGGGGCGGCTTATTAGAGGAATTACGGTAATAACATTTTAAAAATGTTGGAGAAAAATGTCGCTGCAAAGAACAAATTTTCAAGAAAAATTTAGTCTAAACGAAGACTTTTTCTCTACCTTTTTTAAAATCTCAGCAAGTTAGTTGATAGAAAGCTGAGATCCAGGGCTACACGCCAGTATAAAGGCTGAGAAATGTTAAAAGAAAAAGTTGAAGACTTGCTCGAGAGAAAGAATTTTTTACGATTTGACGGGGTAAAAGAATAATTTGGCGGAGTAGAATACATACAGCTTTTATTATATAAAAAATAAAAATAACTTAAGAAAAAATCAGCACTGATCCCAAAAGAAGATGAGAAAATTCAACCTTGACTACAACTAAGATCAATTTTTTTTAATTTCTTCGGTCGTTAGATGACGACATGACCACTTTTTGGTCTTCAAAAAAAATTGTGATACATAGACAGTTTTCACGTCGCAGTTGAAGCCCAAATCGGTTTTATATTTTTTACCAAAATAGATAACCCTCTTATCACAAAAAATCGTGACAGTCTTCCGCGTTACTTTTTTACTCCGTGTTAGCAAAAAAATATTTTACCTTTTTTGATTAGGTCATAAACAGTTTTCTGAGTTAGGTCGTAAGTGCCTACTCTCCTGCCACCGTTTCGCACAGGGTTGTTTTTGAGGTATGTGTTGCAGGTGAATGCATAAAAGTCTTGACACGGGTCCACACTAATGTCTATGCCTTGAAGCAAAAACTTGGCTGCCTCCTAAAAGGCAAACAATGTTATTCACAGCAAAAGAGAAGAACCCCAACACACTCACTTTGAACCCTTTGGAGCTGTTCACTTGGTATTTCTCTGAGGGGTTATTGCTTGCAACACAACCAGGATAACTGGAGCAAGTGACGGGGGATTGAGCAGCTGGGTTGGACGACTGATTCACGAGAATGATAATGTTGAGTATGAGACTGATGAATACAATCAAAAGACTGGCTGCCAGCAAACCTAAATACTAGAACTCAAAAAATTGAACCCAACTGGATTGAAATGGCTTAAAAGGGTATACCTAAAATTGAATTCTAAAGTTATAAATTACTGTATTCGATAATAGAAATTGACGAGAGCTACCCTCTCGAATTTTCATACCCAAAAACGTTGACTTTGTTGGTTCCTAGGAACAGCTGACCCGAAAATAGTGATTTTTTCAAAAAAATTTTACTGTCGTGTTCAGCGTAAAATTCTGCACCAGGATATACTCTTAGAAAAACCAGGCATTCGAGCGTTAAAAGACCATGCAACTTGATAAGCACAGAAATTTGCGAAATTCGAATATGCGCGCGACCAACCTGACTTGGTCAACAATATTTTTAAAATTGTTTTTTGTTTGTATTTAAAAATTTGTTCATAATTATTAACCATCCACTAGTCGAGCACAAGGTAGCTTAACATTGCCAGATGGAACGAGTTAGGCAACTTGCATTGCTCTACAGCTTTCTATTGCAAAAATTTTTCTAGAGCATTTGCTAACTTTTTGGTGGCCTTTTCTTGCCTGTTTAAACACCTTTTACGTAGTCACTTATACCGAAAAAATTCCAAAGAGTAGTGAAATTCTGTAGAAATATGATAGTCAAATTTCGAAAAAATGGATATGCGGCCTTTAAAGGATCATGGTTTTTACGCGCAGTGGCATGTGCAAAATTTGAATTGGCCGGGGACACTTCTCTTTCGTCTCAAACTTTACTCTTTGGAGTCGTTTGCCATAACTCCAAAGAGTACATTGCGAGTTTTGACTAGAAAATGGAATTTTGCTAGCTTAAGTTAAATTGATTTTTTTTAAACCCCTTATTTTTTTTGACATCAATCGAAATTTTTATGGATCCACCCGATTCATAAAAGTTTTGAAATACAAGTTTCGAAATAAAATATTTTTCGAAAAAATTCGCCCTGGTCCAATTCAGAAGAGCCCTGGTAGTTTTCGGAACTGTTTCAAAACTCACCTTTTTATCGGTGCTCTAGCGAACATTATTATACAGTCAAACTTCTACATAACGAGCCCCCATATATAACGAATACCTCTACATACCAAACAGCTAAACGCTGACTGAAAGGATAAGATCTAAATAAAACCTCTTTTAACGGACCCTCTACATAACGAGCTGTTTCAGCTGGTCCTTTGAGGTTCGTTATATGGATGTTCGAATATATACAAGTTTATACTCAAAATGACACTAGAAAATAGAACCCTACTGTCATATACCCCCCCCCCAATAATTTTTCAGGTACCCCAAAAACCATACCTTTTTTGGCAAAGTGGTAAAATTATTACGTGTTGTCCCTAAGCCTAAAGCCTAAGGCCCAAGTCTAAGCCTAAGGGCTAAGCCTAATTCCTAAGCCTAAAAATTATTGGGGGGGGTATATTACAGTAGCGCCGAAATAGGATACATTTTGAGTATAAGGTTGTAAATGATTGTGCCTGCAAAATTCTAAAAAAGAGTCCAAGCTTTTGGGAAATTCTCAGAGCTGGTTAAGAACGTTTGTTTTTTTTTCGCAAATTTTGCAGGCACAGTCATACACAAGCGTCATTTTGAGTATATACTTGCATATAACAATGTCCTTAACACTTTCATATATTTCACATATATTAACACTTTCTGAGTGAAAAAAAATTTAATTTTGTTAAAAAAAATTGCCTTTCACCCGTCAGGCGAAAATGGTCCTTTTAGGGTTTTTTCACCCATTTTTAGCCTTTTTCAAGTCAAATGAAGGTGAAAATGATAGATTTTGAACAGGTTTTTACTTTCTCGGGCCTATCGCATATAGAAACTCTGGTATGCATATGTTTTCATGCATACAGAGTCACTTTCGAGTGATTTGTGTCTCAGGTATGTGTGTGTGTGCGCATCTCAACCCCACTTTGGGGCGCAGGGGGAATGAGTGGTTAGAGATGCGCGCACAGACTTACCTTAGACATGATTCCGAGCAAGACTCTCGATCAAAAATGCACTCAAAGAGTCTTTTTGCCCAGTTCCAGCAAGAAAAATGTGATTAAAAATGCGATTAATCACCCAAAAATGAACCGAAAATACCCTAAAAGGACCATTTTTCTCTGACGGGTGGAAGACATTTTTTTTGTCAAATTTCAAAATTTTTTAATCATAAATATTAAGGTATGTCTCTTTCATCGTGTCGAGCAGAAAAATGAATTGAGGGGGTGATTATAGGTCACTTTTCAAAAAATCCGAGTATGGGGGGAACTATAAAAGTTCCGTCTGTCCTCCTTTAAGGCTAGGAACCCTGTCATGAGGCTACACAAACTTAATTTTCAAACACTAATCGATAGCTCACACAAAGGGCTACATTTTGTACAGATTCACTTTTTTATACAGATACTAACACGGGAAAGGCACAACCGCACCGTGGCCTATCGATAACATCATATGCCAAAAGGTAGCCCTGAACGAGCTTGTTACCGACCTGCACGCGGAATTTCCCACCGAGCGGTTTAGACCGAGATATTCTATTTCGAAAGTTGCAAAAATGAGCATCAAGAATTTATTAAAAAATAGACAAGGTAATCATGTGGTTGTGTGGCGCAGTAGTATTGCTTCAGGTTGTCTTTTTACATGTCGCAGGTTTGACTCCCACCCGAAATGATACTTTTTTGTTTCAACAAAAACAATGTCAGTGCTTTTGACAAGTTGTAGATATTTTTTTTAAATAAAATTTGAACTTTTAAATAGTTCAAATGCAATTTTTTTAATTTTTCTTTATAGTGATTTTTGTTTGTAATATCAATCAGCACGAAATTTTTCGCTTCAAAAACAATAAAAACATACTTTTTCAAAATTTTGAGATTTGCTTTGAACCTTATTGTTCACTGTTGTTACATTTCTGTTCGTTGTGTAAGTACGTTTTTACTGTTTTTGAAGCGAAAAATTATATAGTTTCGCCATTTTGACCCGCAACCTTCAATAGTACGTACACCTAAATTCAGTTTTTTTAGAATTTAGGTGTACGTACTATCGAAGGTTGCGGGTCAAAATGGCGAAACCATATCGAGTACACTATTTGACCAGAGCCAAAAGTGAGTTTTTTGAGGTCTAAGTATTTCATATGCCCTAAAACCGATAGAAACGGCAAAAAAATGTGGGAATGGCATTTTTCGAAAAAAAAATGTTTTCGATTGCCTTGGTCCCTCTGTGGCTTTTGGTCATTTTTCGCCTTGGTCCATCCATGGTTTCGGGTCATTTTTCGACTTAAAAGGTGGAATTTGAACATAGTTTTGTTAAGTGGGGCCTACCACATAAAGAAACTCTGGCATGCATGCTTTTTCATGCATCCAGAGTCACTTTCGAGTGATTTGTGTCTAAGGTATGTGCGTGTGCGCATCTCAACTCCAAGCCCCTGCGCCCCCGAAGGGGCGCAGGGAACTTGAGAGTTAGAGATGCGCGCACTCACTTACCTTAGACATGATTCCGAGCAAGACTCATGATCAAAAATGCATAAAGAAGTTTTTTTTGCAAAGCTCCAGTGACCAAAACGGCGTAAAATACCAAAAAATGACCAAAAACCATAGGGGGACCAAGGCGAAAAATGACCAAAACCACAGGGGGGACCAAGACAATAGAAAAAGTTTTTTTATCGAAAAATGGCCTTTCCACATTGTTTTTTGCTGTTTCTATCGGTTTGAGGGCATATGAAATACTTAGACCCCCAAAAAACTCACTTTTGGCTCTGGACAAATAGTGTACTCCTGCCATCATTTCTTAGAAACGATCTGCAAAATCCGAATCCTTGCGATATTTGGGACTAGACAGAACCGATGAAACACTTTTAAAACTGGGCTAAAAAAAGTGTCGGACCCAGCTGGGGAACGAACTTTTCGGGGATACGTACAAGGGTTGGATTCGGTCGGTTTTTTTTTCAAACCGGTTTTTTCCTCTCGGCCATTTTTATCAACGATTTTAAGGAGATTCATTTAAAAGGAGAAGTAACTGGTGTCCAAAAGTCCGGTATGGATTTTAAACCTAATATTTTTAAACAAAAGTTATGGCGAAACAAAATTCCTTTTATACAGTTTTGTAGCCCTATTCATCCTCTTTCGAATGGTATATAAAGTTTTATTGGAATATTTTGGAAAAGCCATTATTTGGCTACAAACACATGTGAGGTCATTTTAGGATGTTGATAGGCATTTTTTATCACTTTAACTGATCAAAATTTCAATTGGAAGTTCAACGCTACAGCAAAATCAGAGCACCATGTTGTAGCGCAGTTCAAGAGCTACAAAAAACAATTTTACAGAGAAGCTTTTAAAAATCTGGGTGTTGAGATATGGTTTTTTTTGAAAAGATTAATTTTTGAAAAATGACCAAAATCCAAAAATTTTGGGAAAAATTTGATTTAAAAAGTGCTAGGCTTAGGTGGAAACCCGCAGGGTGCACCCCGCTGATCGGCTTGGTCCATGGAAAGTATATTACAGTAGCGCCAAACTATATATATCATTCAAAAGAGGATGAAGAGGGCTACAAAACTGTATAAAGGAGATTTTGTTTCGCCATAACTTTTGTTTAAAAATATTAGGTTTAAAATCCATACCGAACTTTTGGGACACCAGTTATAAAGCAAGGCAGGAAAAATGATTTGGTTCATACAATCCCCTTTTGTAATACTTTTTTTGAGCGAAGTTTCAATAAATAATACTTTATCAGAAACTAGAATCACATGGCTACTAGATGGTCTTTTCACTTTCAGAAAAAGAATGAAAAATTAAACAGAAAGTTGAAAAAAAAAAATTTGCGCAAAAAACTTAATTTGCACCCAAAAATATCCTTCTTGCACCGAAAAAAATCGATATCCAAAATTAGTCTGTCTCTAAAAGACAACAATCTCTAAAAGTGATAATTCATAACAAAATCAATGAAATACACAAAATTTAAATGTGCAATGAAAAAACAAAAATATAGAAAGATAAAGCTGGAACATAGCTTTTGACTGATATGCAGGGTGTTGCAAATTTTTCTGACACTTTTTAACGGTCATAACTTTTTTCACAGACCGGATTTTAAAAATTTGCAACACCCTGTTTATGCTTAAAATCAAACATGAAAAATTTGATTTAAAAAATGAAAACTTTGCATCCAAAAATTATCGTTTAGTTTCGACACGAAACTAATAATTTCAAACTCAATTTGAACTTGATACGCTGTGATGCGTTTTCAATCTAAAGTAAAGAATTTTATGAATGAAGACATTTAGGTGTTTGAAAAAATAGGTGGTATTTTGTCTCAAGCCCTAAATCTGTATGTTTTTGAATAGAGCCTTCCCTTGCTTTTCAACTAGAATTTCGGAGTTAGGGCCATTTTCGATTTACAATTTCAAGATTTTCAGGCATCCAAAAAATAAAGCCCGGGGGCTCTATTAGAGGAAATACGGTATATTGTTCAGCAGAGTTTGACATCTCGCTAGAAAGCTGAGATTCTAGGTTACACGATAATGCTTAAAATTTAAAAAAAATTAAGACAAAAACTTAAAGACAAATGCAAAATTAGTTGGGAAAGATTGTTTTAGTCGGAAAAGTTCTTTTTTAAGTATGGAAAAAATAATAATAATATTTTTAATGGCGCCAAAACAAAATATAGGAATTGATCTCGAGACCCCGACCGATATTTCAAAATTTAAACTTCGTAGTGAGCTTTTAACGACACCCAAGAAGCCGAGCCTGATATCACGCTAATCCGAGCTGACGTTAATCTGGATTGACCAACAAATTCAGGGCAAAGGTGCCGTCAATCCGAACGCGACGTTAATATAATGGGTATCACTTACCGATTCCAAGTTTTTCAATGAGCAAAGGACTCTTCATAATTTATTTCGGTGGTAAATTATTTTTAAGAAGCACTTATATTTGGTTTATATCCAATTAATTTTTTTATTGGAGAGTACTTGATAAGACAGTGACGACAAAATTCTTATCAGCAATTTTTTCGCAAAGAAGCTTTTTTCTTTGGTGATACGTAATAAGCGAAAACTAAAATTATTGAAGCAAGAAAGATGCATGAATAGCTTTCAAAATCTTTATTTTTGCCACTTAAAACCCAACAAGCACTGGATAAAATAGCACTTTTTGACAAAAAAAATGCCAAAATTGTACTTTATTTCAAATTTTGGGATGAGAACCCTGATGTATAGTCTAATTACTATCTGCAATCGTATTTTTGACTTAGGATGCCAAAAAAAACCTACTTGGGTATCTCCACCTAGTTACCTCCATCTGAGCACCCTCCTCCGGGTACTACCACCTGGGTACCTCTACCTGGATAAAGCCATCTATATATGTATTCCCATATCTGCACCACAAGCTGGGTAGGTTCGCGACTTTTCTGGTGAAAAACTCAAAATTTTGATTTGAATAGTTGTTGTCTTGAGCGGAATTTGAAATTTGACCGCAAGTTGTCCTAGATCTTGTCCTAGATTCGGAAATTTTTCAATTTTTTGTTGTTGGATGTAGAATTAAATGTTTTCCAGATTCAAAGTATTCTCAAAAATATTCCCAACAAAACTCGTTCTCTCCGGATCTAATTCCTTTTATTTTACTTAAAAACTGCAGTGAAAGTCTCTCACCAATCATAACACAGCTTTTTCGAATCATACTTGATGAACAGTCAATTCCTTCTGTGTGGAAAACATCTGTTGTCATCCCAATTTTTAAAACAGGAGATCCGACAAATCCATGTAATTATCCTCCCATCTCTTTGACATGCATTTTATGTCGAATTTTCGAAAGATTGATCGCTCAAAAAAGAACAGATTTTCTTCTTGAAAAATCTTTTTTCTCATCGGAAAATTTTGGCTTTCTTAAAAATCGATCTACAGCAACCCAACTTTTAACATCTCTCGATGACTGGTATCATGCAATAACTGAAGAATACGACTTAACAATAATTTATATCGATTTCTCTAAAGCCTTCGATCCCGTACCTCACGATCTTCTTCTGAAAAAGTTAAAGCTTATCGATAACTGGAAAGATTGCCTTTATCTTTCTGCCTTTATTTGCCTTTATTCGTGTTCTGTGGAAAGATTATTCGTATCTGTTATTGTCTTGACAGGACATCGAGTCTTCTGTCGACTCGTGTCCCATGTTCTCTAATTGTTATCATTCCGTTTCCGTTATAAAACTATCTTGTTGGTTCGCTCTGCTATCTCTCTCAGCTCTCAAGAACACAACAATTCGAAACTTTGGGGCTACCGGAGTATATCCAACCCCCCCCCCCCAAATGAAATTTTTTTAAAGTGTTCCCAAACACCCTATATCGACCTAAAATTGCTTCAGAAGCTCGAAAAAGATATTATTTTTGTGTTCTAGTCAATAAAAATTGAGTTTTCGGACCACCCAAAAAACCTATTTTGACCGTTTTTGAAGGTATTTAGGGCTATTTCAGGGTGAAAACGTTCAGAAATAGACCAATTAAGTGTAAAAAGGAAGATGTTGAACATAGTTTTGTTAGCTGGGGCCTACCGCGTGAATAAACTCTGGTATGCATACATTTTTTATGCATACCAGAGTCGCTTTCGAGTGATTTGCGAAGATATGTGGGTGTGCGCATCTCAAACCCAAGCAACCAAGACCCCTTCGGGGGCGCAGGGGGCTTGGTTGATTAGAGATGCGCGCACTCACTTACCTTAGACATAATTCCGAGCAAGACTCTCGAACAAAAATGCATTCAGAGGGTCTTTTTGCTCCAGTGACCAAAACATGCCAAAACAGGCAAATGGTCGAAATTTAAAAATGTCCAAAACTCAATTTTTCATTAACCAGAACTGAAAAATAAGGTTTTTTTGAACTACTGAGGCAATTTTAGGTCGATATAGTGTGTTTGGGGTCCGCGACAATTCGCCTCCGGGACAATTCGCCTCCCGGGACAATTCGCCTCCGGGCCGATTCGCCTCCCGGGACAATTCGCCTCCACGGACAATTCGCCTCCAGGACAATTCGCCTCCAGGACAATTCGCCTCCCGGGACAATTCGCCTCCGGTACAAAAAAAAAAGTAGTAGAAGTAATCTTTGAAAAGTCACAGTCAACACACCACATTCAAACCCTTATTTTCGACGTGAAATTGTGTGGTAAATCCTGTTTGATAGGACCGAAACCGCGATTTCACCTATCCGGACCCCAAAACCCAGGGTAGGTACCTTCTGGTCAGGTGTATGTATGGCCTGAAAATTTGAAAAAAAAAATTAAATCGAAAACCAACCATGCTATCAAATGTAAAATCATGTGGTGAATCAGGTATGATAATATCAAAATTTTGAGTTCACTGAACCGATCCCCACAATTAGAGGTAGGTATCCCTCGTCCAGGTGTATATTCATTTACGGGCGTTAAGCGAATCGATCCACACCAAACTGATCCATACCGAATTGGTCCACACACAAAATGGTCCACACTTTTCAAATTCGTACATTTTGAAAAATTTTGTAGTCTGAACCGACCAAACCAAGTGGTCGTCCACTTGGAGCATTTTTTTTTTCACTTTTTTGGGTTCCAAAACCTATTTTCTGGACTAACTCGGGAATGCTGAAGATGGTTTGATAGCGGTGAAATGCCGTTTTGTAAGCTATTTTCTAGTTTTGGCAAGTTCAATTATTTCCCAATAACTAAAAAACACGGTACAAACCTTCTTTTACTATTATTGAACCATCTTCAGCATGCCCAAATTAGTCCATTACTCCGGTAGGGTCGAAACTTTTTATATGGCAGAGCTTTCAAAATAAAAATTAATGAATCCTTTTCTGATCTTCATAAAATTTACTCTGGTGTACCTCAAAGCAGTGTTCTTGGCCCACTCCTATCTTTGATATATATATAATGACCTGCCCAGCTCCAGGGAACTGCAAAAGGTCCTAAATAGGACTATTTTTAGGACTATGTGGTCCTAAAATAGTCCTAAAATAGGACTATTTCAGGACTTTTTAGTGTTAAAATAGTCCTATTTTAAAGGCTTTAGGACCTTTTGCAGTACCCTGCCCAGCTCTCTCCCTTAAAACATTGGCATAAAAATTTATGCTGATGATGCCAAACTCTATGTAAAACACAGAAACGATTTGAAATGCGAAGTTATGAATGAAAGTCTTATATCTATTCAAAAGTGGTCTGCTATTTAGAGGCTTACAATTTCACCACATAAATCGAAAGTGCTCTATCAACACTTCCTAAGAAAAAATAACTTAAAAAAACCTTATTCTCTAAACAACCAGATTATACCATCCTCTGAATATATACTGATCTAGGTATCCTAATCGACCACAACCTCTCTTTTTCTCTACACATTGATCACCTTTTTAAAATTACCTTTTTCAAAGCTCACCAGCTTATGAGAATCTTAAAAACTAATCGCTAAGAAACTCTAATTTTTGCCTATAAAACCAATGCTCGCCCTCAACTAGAATACGCTTCTGAAGTTTGGAACCAAGATATTTAAAAGATTCCAAACGATTAGAAAGGGTTCAACATTTTTTCATACAAAAGCATTTACAAAATGCGGTCTTGATCCTAAAAGTCCTTACAAAGAACGTCTACAAATTTGTAAACTCCAGAAAAAAAAAACTTTTGATTTGCCTTGGTCCCCAAGGTCAAAAATTTAGGAAAATTCAAAAAAAATATTTTTTGAATTCCCGCCAAAACATTTTTTTAAAGGGATTTAGGGCTGTTTGGGGAGGGGTAGGGACAAAAGGGGCCACTAATTACACGGGGCGCACTAACAAGAAGATGTTGAACATAGTTTTGATAACTGGGGCCTACCACACAAATAAACTCTGGTATGCATGCTTTCTCATGCATCCAGAGTCACTTTCGAGTGATTTGTGTCTAAGGTATGTGGGTGTGCGCATCTCAACTCCAAGCTCCCAGGCCCCCTGCGCCTCCGAAGGGGGCGCAAGGGGCTTGAGAGTTAGAGATGCGCACACTCACTTACCTTAGACATGATCCCGAGAATTACTCTTGATCAAAAATTGCATATAGAGTCTCTTTTTGCCACGGCCCAGGTAAAAAACATGGTAAGACATCCGAAATAGTCCAGAAGTATTCGCTCCTAGCGCCGAATTTTGCCATGAAAGTGGCCCCTTTCATTCCCTTCCCCTCCCAATACGGCTGTATTGGGTTTCGAACTTATCAGTTTAAAATTGTGCGAGTTTGTGCGAGTTTCCAGGGTAGGTACCACCTGACCAGGTGGGTACCAGCTGGATGGCCTGAAAAATGAAATTTCTTTAAACTAAAAGCAAACCATCCTATCATATGAAAAGTTGTGAGAATTCACGATTTTCTCCACCGAAACCCTAAAACCTGGGTTAGGTACCACCCACCCAGGTGGATAACCACCTGAAGGACCTGAAAAAATATTTTTCGATAGTTTGAAAAACTAACCATGCTATCATAAGTAAAATCGTGTAAGAAATTGGTTTTAATAAGACCGAAATCTCGATTTAACCCACCTGAACCCCAAAATCAGGGGTACACGGCGTGTCAAACACGTCAAAAGACCAAATCGAGATCTTCTTATAGAGACAAATTCGTTTTAAAAAACATTTTGAATTCAATTTTTTTTGTTTTGTTAGCATTTTATGTTTTTGGTTATAACTTTGCTTAGGTAAGCTGTGTTCGATTTTTTTTGATACCACAGGAACGCTCTCAGTTTGCTGTTTTGTTTTGAAAAAAATTAAGCTCTTTTATAAATGTAAAAAAGTTAAAAGAATTAAAAGTTCGAATTTATCGGTTTGGCAGAGTCAAGTTGCTAACTTAAAATAGTTATTTCTAAATTATTCTCTGCTAAAAAAAATTTCTGTCTGGCACGATCGTAGTACGTTCACTCAGCTTTCTTATGCACATCACAGTTATTCCAAATGTGCAGTTCTCATCGAGCAAGTGGACGACTTAGCAAAAAAAATTCCAGGTATTTCAAGTGGGTTTTGGCCTGCAATTCAGTCATGATTATTCTTAAACCCTGTGCTGATGGTCTTGTTGGATAGCCAAGAGACCAAAAATCATTTTGACAGCAAACTTGTAAATAAAACATGAAAAAATGGGGTAAAAAATAGGGTATGCACCCAAGCGGATTTGAACCTATGACTTAGACAATGCGTATATAAAAGTACGTCCTCCCTTTAAATAGGGGAAATTGAATTTGAAACAGACTTTTTAGACGAGAAGTATCCATAGAAAATAAAAAAACCAGTTTTATGAATATTTTTGTCATATTTTTGAGCATATTTTTGTCAATGGTATTTAAAACTAGCTTTTGCCCGCCCTACGGGCGGGTTTTATTTTCAGCTTATATTTTCGTGTCATTTTCTAATTTAATTTTCCTTGATTTTTCTGTATCGCTTTTTAATTTACTTTCCGTCTATCTTTTCATTTCAACCAATTTTTAAATGCTTTTAAAAATCAAGAAAGGCTCGGATTTCAACGGTTTAGTCTTTGATTCGTAGTTACATCACATACTTAAATGCCTAAAACAAAAAGTGTTTGCGCACCCTACGGTCGGGTTGTATATTCCGGTTCTTATTACGTGGATATCTTTATGAAACTATTTTATGAACAGATCATAGCTACACTTATTGTGTAGGAACCATATAAGTCTGTTTTGGCTGCTAAATTAATAAAAAATGCTCGCTTTGTTTTTCTATAGAAAGATTGTTGAAAACGAAACAGAACATTTTTATGACACGAAATCAATAACCTGAAGATAACATTTGATGATATTTATAAACTTGCTTGAAATGTTTTTTTTACAGCGCTTCTTATTCCGGACTTTGATATTCATCAACGTGCTTCAACAGACTTATTTGCTCTTCAGTAAGGCGAACATCCGTCCATGGCAAAAAGGTCCACTTCCCAATCCCACCACCAAGAATAGCAGCAGCGACCGTTTTGCTTTCAGCCATTGCAAGAGGATGCTGAGGATCCGATTGAGATATAGCATTACAGATCTGAAGTTTCTGATATGATTTGACACCCCAGTATTGAAAATCAGACCTCCGATACCTGATTCTCAAATTCCTTTGTCGGTTTTTCTAACAAAGCAAAGAGACCAAATCTTCAAGGTCTCGCGACAGATTCTCTGACGCGTATCCTTTCGGAGGCACGCTGCAGTAATTGAACAAAGAAAACGAATCTTATGAAACCTGCTGTTGACGCTGTAGTATTTTCTGCTAAGTGCAGTTTTGGCGACCAGAAAGGGATTCTTTTTCATCACAGCTCGACGGATCTTCATGGCTTCGGTGTTCTGAGCACGCTGCAGTACCGTTTTTGCCACACTTTGATTTTTTAGAGACTTCCGTGTTCGCTTCGAGTTAGATGCCGGTTGCTTTGGAAAAACTTCACTAACATCTACAAAACCAAATAAATATTTCAGAATGGAGAAATGCTAATAAATTTACCATCAGAATCATTGTTTATAAGACTCATTTGTGTACCACCGTGCAAGTCGAAACCAATAGTTGATTCTAAGACAAAAAGGCCACCGCTCGGGTTCAATATAAGCTTAAAAAATTAATCATATCTTTAAAAACAGACAGCTTAATATTGACTTTCACCAAATATTCATACGAAAATGTACGATGACTTCTTCGTTACAGCAATTATCAAAAAATAAAATAAAGTGTTCCATTAAAAATTTATTCATGTATCACAATATTTATTTAACAGAACTTATTTCTTCTACTTCTCTTAAGACACCACGAAGAGGAGGAAGACTAAACCAAAACGATTTATATTGAATCATAGAAGCGTAAAACAATTCCTGTACCATGATTGGCCACCACTCGGGTTTAGCACTCTGATTCTTCGGCACTTCTCTTGAGAATTCACGAAGAGGAGAGAGACTAAACCGCAGAGATTCTATATTGAATCATAGAAGCATGAAACAGTTCCAATACCATACTCCTTCGGCACTTCTTTTGAGACATAACAAAGAGGAGAAAGACTGAACCAAAAAATATTTATATTAAATCATAGAAGCATGAAACAGTTTCAGTACCATGATTGGCCACCACTCGGGTTTAGCACCTTGATTCTTCGGCACTTCTCTTGAGACACTACGAAGAAGAGAGAGACTAAACCAAAAAGATTAAGATTGAATCATAGAAGCATGGAATAGTTCTATTACCATGATTCTTCGACACTTCTCTTGATAAACCACGAAGATGAGAGAGATTAAACCAAAAAAATTTATATTGAATCATAGAAGCATGAAACAGTTCCAGTACCCTGATTGACTATCACTCGAGTTTAGCACCTTGATTCTTCGGCACTTCTCTTGAGATACAACGAAGAGGAGAAAAAGTTAACCAAAAAGATTTTTATTGAATTATAGAAGCATGAATCAGTTCCAGTACCATGGTTGACCACCACTCGGGTTGAGCTGCTTGATTCTTCGGCACTTCTCTTGACACACTACGAAGAGAGACTAAACCAAAAAGATTTATAATGAATCATCGAAGCATAAAATAGTACTCTAATTGGCCACCACTCGGGTTAAGCTGCTTGATTCTTCGGCACTTTTCTTGAGAAATTACGAAGAGAAGAGAGACTTTACCAAAAAGGTTTATATTGAATCACAGAAGCCGAAAACAGTACCATGATCGGCCACCACTCGAGTTGAGCTGCTTGATTCTTCGGCACTTCTCTTGACACACTACGAAGAGAGACTAAACCAAAAAGATTTATATTGAATTATTGAAGCATGAATCAGTTCCAGTACCATGATTTGCCACCACTCGGGTTGAGCTGCTTGATTGTTCGGCACTTTTATTGAGAAATTACGAAGAGAAGAGAGACTTAACTAAAAAGATTTAAGAACAAACAGATAGTCAACAACTGAATTTTAAGAAACAAAACATAATGAAAATCTCAAAGGCTAAATCTCGGTAGAACATTTACTCTATTTCATTGCAAGACCAACTTTCAAACGACGATTTTGAGACACAACGTTACACACACCGTTACATACACACAACTCTCTTTTAGTATATAGGATGAAAAACTATTTTGAATTTTCATAAAAAAAAGAACGCCAAGCCCGATTTGGTCATTTGACGTGTTTGACACGCCGTGGGTAGGCACCCATGGTCCAGGTGGATACCCACCTGGATAACCTGAAAGTTAAAAAAAATTAAATCAAAAGCAACCAGGCTATCAAATGTAAAATCGTGAAGAGAATAAAGTTTAATAAGACCAAAATCCCAATTTTACCTACCCAGACCACAAAACTCGAAATGGGTACCTTCTGGTCAGGTGGATATCCATTTACGGGGTTGAACGGATTCATCCACACCGAATTGGTCCGCACATGAATTGGTCTAAACTTTTCAAATAATTTGAATTTTTCAAATTTGAAAAATTTTACGGGAATTTAAATTTTTTAGTCTGAACCGACCAAAACAAGTGGTCGTCCACTTGGAGCAAATTTCTGTTCACTTTTTGGGGTTCCAAAACCTGCTATCTGCACTAATTCGAGCATGGTGAAGATGTTTCAATAATGGTAAAACGCCGTTTTCTCGAGTATTTTTTGAGTTTTGGTGCAATCGAGTTTTCGTAAAATTAATTGTCTCCCAATACTCAAAAAATACCACACAAAACCTTATTTTGCTACAGTGGAACCTGTCTATAACATAACTCTACTAGCTTTACTGGCGCCTCTGGCGCCTTTTCAAATATTTTAGAAGTAAATTTTCTTTATTTAGCAATCTATCACCAATGAACAAAAAATACGACCACTCTTGTTCAAAAAACTAAATCGGGCGATTCTGCGCCACCTGAAACATTTCAATCTGTTACATAGAAACACAATATGAACAATCAAGGAAATTTCAGTGGTTTTGAAAAAAATTTTGCACTCATTCTATATTCTTTCTGTCAGTCCCAGTCCACTTTCAGTCCACTTCTATTGCAATTTTCTGCAGGTGGATCTGCGCGTGGAGGAGCTGTTCATCACTGAGAGCATTGACTTTGTCTTGTTTGACACCTTTGTCTTGTTATTCTTGCCCAGCCACACTATTGAATTTATCGTCTTGCGCAGCTAGACCAAGGTTGAAATTCCTTGAAGATCAAGAAGATAATTTGACGAGTTTTGTCAAAAATGAATCACACCTGAAAGCCTGCACTGCAATAAGACGAACAAAACTTGAAGATTGAAAAGCATACAACATCCAGGTTCATGTAGCACCACAATATACAACGGGCAAACCTCGAGAAGTTCCATACCCATTGACTTGACGCATTGATTTCTTACTGCCTGTCACAGTCCTGCAATCATCTGCTAGCCACACGATCGTAGGAATTCCTGAGTAATTTACAGAATATATAGCGCTCACTGTAAAATTAGCGACTTACTGTTAAGCACTTGAATTGACTTCACCTTTGTCTTGATTGCCCTGCTTAGCCACACCAGTGCCAAGATTCCTAGGAGATGCTGCAATAATTTCATGCTCACCATCAAAATAAGGATTAACCTTTAAGCACTTGGATTGAATGCGTTACCTAGCTGCCATTGACATGTGGGCTAAGAATCGCTCCGATCGATTGACTTGAAGCGTTGACTCGAACATATGAACCTGAATAACAAAAAAATAGCCAATATAATAAAGCTTCAAGTACTCACCATGGGCTAATAATATAGAAAACTTGATCTTGGCGAATCTGCGCCACATACACTAAACCAGAATCCCAAACATCTATGATACAAACGAACAGATTTACTTAATTGAAGTTTTTTTCCAAAAATCCACCAAAATTTTGAATTCCATTGCAGACAAAGAAAGATTGGAATGAGTACTTGAATTTTCGGCGCTACTATAGAACCCCCCCCCCCCAAAATCCGACCTTTAAAAAATGCTGTAACTACCCTTGCAAACAACAAGTTTAGGCTTAGCCTTAGGCTTGGGGGTAGGCCAGCGTACGGAAGTTGTGACTAATGAAGAGTTTGCGCACATTTTCCGGGGTCTGGGACATAAATTTGGGTACTTTTTACTTAAGTTTTAAAAAGTCGGATTTTGGGGGGGGGGGTTATTCTATAGTAGGGTCGAATTTTCCTACTTTTTTTGACTACCTTCCTCAAAATGCCACACCTCTGCGAAAACGCGTCATTTCGGCTCGTTCTTTTTTTTATTCGACGCGTGACCCATGAGTCTCATGAGACCCATGAGCTGACGTACATGATTGCTTGTGCGGACACAATCGATTTTCTTAGCCCAAACCATGCAAAAAGACTAAAATAGCCAAAAACAGGCTAAAAAATTTGGCGGGAATTCAAAATCCGTACAGACACAGTCCAAATACTATATAAAGATATAACATAAAACTCTAAATAACATAACTCAGAAATCAGCTTGGTTGTCTGATTTAAATAAAGCCAAAGTGAACCTCTATATAACATAAAACTCCCTATAACATAAATTTTTTCTGGCTCTAGCCGAATAAACGCCCTCTATATAACATAATCTATTTAATTTCTCAAAAAATCAGTTAATTTCTCTAAAAATCAGATTTATTCAGTCTATATAAGAAATTTGTTTGCATTAAGGTGGTGAGGAATCAAAAAATTACCATTTCCTTTCGAATCTATTGTTTTCGATGGTTGATTTTATTTTCGGGATGGCTACTTTATATAACATAACCTCTATATAACATAAGGTTTTTTGCGGTCCCTTGAATTATGTTTATAGAGGTTCGACTGTATTATCAAATCATCTTCAGCGTGTCCGAATTAGTCCAGAAAATAGGTTTTGGAACATGAAAAACGTAAATTTTCTTTGAATCAAAGTGGACGACTACTTGGTTTGGTTGGTCCAGACTTAAAAATTTAAATTCCCGCAAAATTTTCTCAAAACCGAGGTTGAAGGTTCGAATCCCTATTAGCGCAAAGAATACTGTCTAGGTGGTTTAGATACTATTCGGTATGGACCAATTCGGCATGGATCAATTCGGTGTTGATCAATTTGCTTAACGCCCGTAAATGGATATCCACCTGGACCAGGAGTACCTAGCCCTGATTTGGGGTTCGGGTGGGTGAAATCGCGGTTTTGGTCCTATCAAACAGGATTTATTATACGATTTTACGAATGAAATCATTATTGGTTTTTCGATTTGACCACTTTTTTCAGGCCATCCAGGTGGATATCCAGCTGACCAGGAGGTAGCTACCGTGGATTTCGGGATTTGGGTGGATGAAATTGAAGTTTTGATCTTATCAAGCAGGATTTACCACACAGTTTGGCGTCAGAAACAAGGGGATAAATTTGTTTTATTGACTGTGACTTTTCAAAGATTACTTCTACTACTTTTTTGTGCCGGAGGCGAATTGTCCCGGGAGGCGAATTGTCCCGGAGGCAAATTGTCCTGGAGGCGAATCGGTCCGGAGGCAAATTGTCCTGGAGGTCAATTGTCCCTGGAGGCCAATTCTATAGTGTTAGTATTCTATATCTAGCAGAATAAGAAGCCGTCTTCTTACCGTCAAAACTAAAAAACACCATAATTTTTCCGTTAGAAAAACGAATATCAGGAATCTCATACCCGAAATTATAATAAACTAGGACTCATCTAAAGAAATTTAGACGCTACTATGATATACCCCCCCCCCCCATCAAGACTTTTCGGAGTGGTCAAAAGTCATTTATAAGTAATAATTTTGCTATAAAAGGACCAGAAAAGTGATTTTAACACTAGAACGGCTGACTGTACTAAAGTGTGCGTCTTGTGCCAAATTTAATGCTGAACAAGATAGGCGAAAAAAATTCCAAAAAAGGTGCTTTTGTAAATTGGACTCGGTCAGTTTTCAAAACTACCGCTAAAAATGGGTCATTTTACAAATCTATAAAAAAACAAAAATTTCATAGTCACTTTAACAATTTTTATAGTGCATCTGAAAGCTGAGATTCAAAAGGGGCATTACTTTTTTTTGCCGCAAATATACTTTTTTTGCCGCAAATATACTTTTTTTTGCCGCAAATCTGCTTTTGCCGCAAATATACACTTTTTTGCCGCAAATTTTCACTTTTCTGCCGCAGATTTTCACTTTTTTGCCGCAAATATACACTTTTCTGCCGCAAATTTTCACTTTTCTGCCGCAGATTTGCTTCTGCTGCAAATTTTCTTCATATATATGGAGGCCTTGTTAGTGGTCTTGGATGTGATATTGAGTTTGCTTCGATATTGACGGAATAACTTGGGAGCCCTGCTTGAAAATTATATACCGCGTAACTTTTTTCAATCCCTCACCCTCTAATAATCCTCTTACTCATTTTATCAGCTACCATTTTAGTGTTAGGCCGTTCCTTTTTAACACTTTCTGAATTTTCAGGGGTTGAACATCAATTCTCCATGGTGTATTGGTAGAGGTTATAGGGTATGTCAATAAAAATTATCTCTTACAACTACTAGACTGCTTTTGCCCAAAGCTACAGAAAAGCATTTCTGATGTTTATTTGAAAAGCCAACGACATTAACAACAACGGAGAATTTATCATAACAAAAACGAATTTTAACTAAATGACAGGGCTCTGGATGCTAATTTTGGACGGCCCATTTTTCTTTTTCTCTGAAGCAGATTCTCATTTACAAACTCCGCAGTAGACGAAGCCAGTTGAAGCAGAGCGACATCCTTCGAAATAGTTTCACGGACAGGGTCCATAACTTTTGGCTGCAACTTCTTCTTTCAAGTTCATTTTCACATGCGCATAGCACATAGCTCGCTTAATCAGCATCCAGACGTTCTTCGCTGCTAAAAATGCTATGAGCAAAAAAACAAAATCAAAATTAGCAACCTGCGGAAATCGTTGTGTCTCCGTCACCCATAATAATTTCAGGGATATAATTCAGAGCTGAAATTGCTTCGAAGAATCGCTCATAACACCAAGTATTTACATTTGATACCAAAGCTAGATGAGTAGCGAAGAAGTGCTGCTCTGCATCCGAAAATCCACAGACCTGAAGTTAATTAATAAAGCAACAAGGCAGGTCAAAGAGTTTTACCATAACTGGAAAGCCGTGCCAATTCAACTTGTAAGTAGCATCCACTTGAATTACTTTGGAAAGATGCTGCATTCGTCTGAGTTTTTGCGTAAACCAGGTTAGGCAAAACACCTGCTTTTGGTCAATAATTGACGATGCGAATGCGCAGACAAAACTTTTGTCGTCATCCTCTTCAGGAACTCTTGAATTTGCTTCGGCATAGGTTTTTAGCTCAGATCTCTCGTATGCGGACTTAATTGAATAAATATGCGCAAAATTATGAATAAAAAAAATTGCTTACTTTCTCCAGTTGACTTTCTCATCCTTAAACCACTGATTGAAATCTTCTTCGTTGGCGAATTCTCTCTCACGCACATAGACCGTAGCAGCCCCTCGTTTGCTACCTGGAACACCTAGAGAACTGTGTCGTACAGTAGCTGACATTACACCTGCGGTTGCTAAAAAGACAGATATAAAATAAAGGCATTTGACAACTGTAAAATCTCAATTTGCGGCAAAAAAGTGAAAATCTGCGGCAAAAAGAAGTATATTTGCGGCAGAAGCAAATTTGCGGCAGAAAAGTGAAAATTTGCGGCAAAAAAGTGTATATTGCGGCAAAAGCAGATTTGCGGCAAAAAAAAGTATATTTGCGGCAAAAAAAAGTATATTTGCGGCAAAAAAAGTATATTTGCGGCAAAAAAAAGTAATGCCCTTCAAAAAGATTTAAACTTCGAAAAAATTCGATATTTGAATAATTGTTGTCTTGAGCGGAATCTGAAATTCTACAGCGAGTCTCAGAACTAAACCAAGAAATTTTTACACTATCTTGTAGCTAACATCCTCAGCTATCAATCACGGGGTAAATCGTGGGTTTACCAGATCGTGGGTTTACCAGCCTTTTTTGGTTAACTGTAAATATGGTTTAAACGTCTCCTAAGTAATTTTATACGCCAGAAACGATAAAAAAGATGTTCCCTTACAATTTCCGCACTAAAAAGTGAAGTTCTCAATAAAAAGTTGGCTACCAAAGGTTGACCAACTGCCTTGGTCCCCCAAGGTAAAATATCGTATATTAAGGTATCCTACCACGTTTTGGTCACTGGAGCTGGGCAAAAAGTCTTTAATGCATGTATGATCAAGAGTGTCTCTCGGAATCATGTCTAAGGTAAGTGCGTGCGCGCATCTCTAACCAACCAAGCCCCCTGCGCCCCGAAGGGGCGCAGGGGGCTTGGTTGCTTGGGTTGAGATGCGCACACTCACATACCTTAGACACCAATCACTCGAAGTAACTCTGGATGCATAAAAACGTATGCATACCAGAGTTTCTTTATGCGGTAGGCCCCAGCTAACAAAACTATGTTCAAATTCCATCTTTTTTGGTTTTTTAAATATGTATAGGTACCCTTTTTGGTTTAATTACCTTGGGGGACCAAGGCAGTTGGTCAATCTTTGGTAACTAACTTTTTGTTAAGAACTTCACTTTTAAGTGCGGAAATTGTCAGGAAACAACTTTTTTATCGTTTCTGGCGTATAAAAATTACTTAGGAGACGTTAAACCATATTTACAGTTAACCAAAAAAGGGGCCCCCCCAAGTGCACAAGTGCCCTCCTCTCATATATTTTTTGTTTGCATGCACTATGTTTGTATGAATGTACTGCATATAATGAAAATCATTTTTAACACTGGAACGGCTGACTGTACTAAAGTGTGCGTCTTGTACAAATCTAATGCTGAACAAGATAGGCGAAAAAAATTCCAAAAAAGGTGCTTTTGTAAATTGGACTCGGTCAGTTTTCAAAACTACCGCTAAAAATGGGTCATTTTACAAATCTATTAAAAAACAAAAATTTCATAGTCACTTTAACAATTTTTATAGTGCATCTGAAAGCTGAGATTCAAAAGATTTAAACTTCGAAAAAATTCGATATTTGAATAATTGTTGTCTTGAGCGGAATCTGAAATTCTACAGCGAGTCTCAGAACTAAACCAAGAAATTTTTACACTATCGTGTAGCTAACATCCTCAGCTATCAATCACGGGCTAAATCGTGGGGTTTACCAGAATTGAGTGCTGGGGGTATACCATAATCGTACCAAATTTATATTATGACTTTCCATGACCTTTTTACGTGAAAAAGAGTCGATTTTATCATGAAAATGGCATCAGAATTTGCTTTTTTCAACAAATTTTGAAGACTGCGACCATTTTATTTTCATCACACCCAATTACATGTACACCCCAATTACCCAACCCAATTACATGTACACCAAACATTTTTATCTCAATAATTAATGTGGAATTCTTCGAAACATTTTTCATGAAAGCAAACATCACATTTCTCTCATTTCTTCGTAGTCTTTTTGTCACAAACGCCGCATTGCAAGGATGATTCGGATGCAGTAATCCAATGATCATACCTGCTAAATATTATTACTTAATAGTTCAAGATTGCCTTTTTACTGTACTTTAACACTATCTGGTGCAATTTTTCTCGCTTTATCGAATAGTAATAGTCGTTTGCTAAAAAAGAACTTGCGCAAAAAGTTCTACAATGAGAGAATGTTGTAAGTCAGGTTGAAAAGTTTCAAATCAAAACTTTCTTTTTAGAAACTGTAAAGATCGGGCAGACATACTAAAAGATAGCGCAGAATCTCAGCTTTCAGATGCACTATAAAAATAATTAAAGTGACTAAGAAATTTTGTTTTTTTTTATTGATTTGTAAAATGACCCATTTTTTCGCGGTAGTTTGAAAATTGACCGAGTGCAATCTACAAGAGCACCTTTTTCGGAAATTTTTTTCCCCTATCTTGTTCAGCATTAAATTTGGCACAAAACGCACACTTTAGTACAGTCAGCCGTTCTAGTGTTAAGAAGGATCAAGGGCTGTATTGGAGGGGAAGGGAATAATACAGGGGCCATTTTTTTAGCTGCTTCACCATGTTTTTCAACTTGGGCCGTAGCAAAAATAGACTCTATATGCATTTTATGATCAAGTGTACTTCTCGGAATCATGTCTAAGGTGAGTGCGTGTGCGCATCTCTAACTCTCAAGCCCCTGCGCCCCCTTCGGGGGCGCAGAGAACTTGGGGCTTGGAGTTGAGATGCGCACGCCCACATACCTTAGACACAAATCACTCAAAAGTGACTCTGGATGCATGAAAAAACATGCATACCAGAGTTATTTATGCGGTAGGCCCCAGTATTCAAAACTTTGTTCAACATCTTTGATTATTCGGCCGAAAAGGGTCTCCCACCTTTTCGGGCTTGTGGCTACGAGCCAGAGGCTCAGCCATCGAAAACCGGATGGCTGAGACTGAAAGTACTTATACCTACACTGAAAGTACTTATACTTCTGCCTGTACCACAAGTTCCTGGTTTTTGAGTGCCTTCAACGTTTAGAGAATTAATACTCTTTGGTACCTATAGGCTCTATAGAATTGGCCTCTGTTTTGTTCCTTCCCTCCCAATACAGCCTTGATCCATATTAATATCACCTTTCTGGTCCTTTTATGGCAAAATTATTGCTTAAAAATGAGTTTTGACCAGTCCCAAAAATCTTGATTTGGGGGGGGTCATCATAGTAGCTGTTTGGGGGGGGGGGGGTGTATATCATAGTAGCGCCGAATTTATAACAAAATGAAAACATGAGCTGATGGGTGTGTACGCACAGGAAGTCAAAGTCGCGGTCAAAGTCAAGGTGAAGTCAAAGTCATGGGTTGTGTACGCACAGGAAGTCAAAGTCAAGGTCATTCATTCTGCCAACCAACAGAGCCTTCATCACAACCAAATGACACCGAATTCTCTCTGATCAAATTCACTTCAGCCGATGTTTGATTTGCACCTCTCCTTCCTAGTTGACCTTGCTGAAGCGGCTGCTGCAATTCTCGACGACAGAGACCGTTGTCCTCATTTGCCAACCCTGTATCAACGCCGGCCAGATGATTCCCGCTTCTTTCGTCGATGAGGTAATTATGCAAACAGGAGATGGCTTTGACGATGTTGTCCGCAACTCGGTCACTGGTTTCAATCAGCTTGAGAAGGATACGCTATTTTGCCGCCATGATGCCGAACACATTCTTGATCACTCTCTTCCGCGCGAGAGTCTAGAAATAAATTTATAGAAATACAGTTGCTATTAAATGTATGTGAAATCATAAACCTGTAATTGTAAATTCTCTCCTCAATAGACAGCTGTTTGCGTGAGTAGGTCTTAATCAAGTGCTCGCCAAGAGGAAACGCTCCGTCACGAGAAAAAGAATGGCGATATTTTCTCAGAGCCTGTAAGTTGATTCGGAGAGGCAGATTGAGGCTCCCATTGTCCAACGCTCGCTTGAAATAACACCGATCATAGATTCCTGAACTGTCGCTTTCAGTGGCCAATTGGGGCGTCCGTTATACTTTCGAAGATCTCCTCATCATTCGTCTCCTTCGCAACTTCCTTCTCAAACGAGGACCTGTGCCTAAATATCATTCATGAAAGGAATACTAAGCATAAAACAAATAGATTGTCATACCCTTTTGCTCCTCCATCTGCTTGTTCAGAAACGAGAGAGAAGAGTAGAAAACCCACTGCGGCTCGATGCTCGCCCCACTTCCACTAGCTTTTTGCGTCCTTCTTTAGCTTGGTGTAGCAATTGCGCAAATTGGTCCACTTGTCAGATGCAGCTTTTCCTCTTTCGACTTCTCCTGGATCTGCTCCTTGTCATCAGTCGAATCGGCCATGATTTCTAAACATAGAAGAGATAAGCTAATTTGTAAATAAAAACGCCTTTACTGCAACGATGAATGTATGTAGCAGCACAATGCACGACTGATCATTAAAGGGCCTGACCTCTTCCTACTCGGTGTCCCCCGCCAATTTAAAATTTTCCCTCGATCATTGGACTTCTGTACGGATTTTTCCGCCACGTTTCTAACAAAACTAGGCCTGAAATCAAATTTTAGGCTTAGTTTTGTTAGAAACGTAGCGGAAAAATCCGTACAGAAGTCCAATGATCAAGAGAAAATTTTGAATTGGCGGGGGACCACCGAGTAGGAAGAGGTCAGGCCCTTTAAAGAAGATAAAAAATAAGACACAAAAAATTCTGAAAAAAAACTTTGACTTTGACTTTCTGCTTCAAACTTTTTTGAAACGCCAGTCAAAGTCATGCGTACACAGACAAAGTCGAAGGCAAAGTTGACTTGCAAGTCAACTTTCTGTGCGTACACACAAAAAACTTTGACCTTGACCTTGACTTGACTTGCTCTGCGTACACGAGGTATAACTCTAACCCCGATGCCTTTGTTAAAGTTTCAGAAGATTAAAAGGCTAAAGTGCATTATACCGCGTAGCCCAAAACTGGCTTAAAGCGTGTTTTTTTGATGTGTGAGCAATTAAACATACTTAAAACGTGTTTTTAGAGTGCGGAAGGCCATTTTTGGAAAAAAAAATTTTGACCAAAATTTGACTTTTTGCCTTGGGGACCAAGGTAAACCACCTGGAGGGTACGTGAATACTTTATTTAAGATAGGATTTGAATTTTTTTTAAAACCAACATTTAACTTTAGCCTGAGTAGGAGCCACTCCTCAAAAGAAGAAGATCTTGAACATAGTTTTCCTTGCAGGGACCTACCGCATAAAAAACTCTGGCATGCACATTGTTTTATGCATCCAGAGTTTTTTCGAGTGTTTGGTCTCTAAGGTATGTGTGTGTGCGCATCTCAACTCCAAGCCCCCAAGCCCCCTACGCCCCGGAGGGGCGTAGGGGGCTTGGGAGTTAGAGATGCGCGCACTCACTTACCTTGGAGATGAATCCGAGCAACGCTCTCGATCAAAAAATGCGTCTAGAGACTCTTTTTGCCCAGTCTCAGTAAGAAAAACGATGTAAAAAATCCCTCTCCAGGTGGTTTACCTTGGTCCCCAAGGCAAAAAGTCAAATTTTGGTCAAAATTTTTTTTTCCAAAAATGGCCTTCCGCACTCTAAAAACACGTTTTAAGTATGTTTTAATTGCTCACACATCAAAAAAACACGCTTTAAGACAGTTTTGGGCTACGCGGTATAGTGCACTCCTGCCGATTAAATATTCCCCCTTTGTTTTGAAATTTTGATTTAATGTTTATGTATCTTCTATATGCTAATTCTTTTTCATTTTTCCTCTCTTTTTGGCTATCATAAGAGCACACTCGTGCCTGGTTTGTCCAAAGCCTTTGTTAACCCCTGGGGGTCACAAATATCATATTTGGCACTTTCTTCTTAAAAAATCGAAATTTTAGCATTTAAAAAATTTTGACACATAGAGATCCCAACCCGGTGAAAAGTAACCCAAAACGACAGAGTCTAAGTGAAATATTATTGATCGATATTTCTGAAAGAGAAACCATGAATAAGTAGTGATATCGTCATCGACCCTCCAACGTATTATAGAGAATCCTAACAACGACACTCAACTTTCTAAAATGTGACATATTAAAGGGCTTGCAAAGGAAGCCCTTCCAATCAAAACTTATAGTGACAGACCACCCATAGCCTCTTCATCCGCAATGATTCTTCTACTCACCCAACAGGTCACTACTCTCACCTATAACAATAAAGTGCACTATTTAACAAATCAAACCAACTCAATGGCGAATTTTATTAAAGGGGAGACAACAAAACCAAAGTTACAAATACAGCTGAAGACGATAATTAAAAGTCATGCTTTGAACAACCGAATTATTGCTTCATTGAGATGGTTTGTATCCGTGCTTTGAGAGCTCTTCTCTAGAAAGCAAATATTTTACTGACTAAACAGTTCGAATTTACAGTGCTTAAGAGTAAAAACCTACTTCAATTGCTTACTAAAGTCAGTCTCTGCAGACTCATCGTCCAGTTGTCTTCCCAAACATTGATTTCCGTCTTCTCATCTGGATTAGCAGCTACTTCAAAGGATTCGAACTCCTCGAACTCATCATCGTCGTCTTTGAATAGTTCTGCTTTCGGATCGGCCTGGGTAACAGTGCTGCTAATATCTTTGCTCATTTTCAAACTATAAGAAAAGTTGATTACACCTATCCAACAGCAGCTCTATCACTACAGGCCGAAATAATAAAAAACGTGTGACCTAGTAACAGCCACTTCACAAAGTTTCTCAGTCGATCAATAGACTTTAATTGACACTATTAACACCAACGACCGCATATAACAATAGCGAACAAGCATTCAAAGAAGGAAAAAACAACTATATATTTTATGCTGCGGCATCATTCCACTGATCTCCCTTCAAGCCTTTGCTTTTCCGCCATTTTTTCATTCTTTTCTTTCATCTTCACGCCATGCTCAACTTTTAGAGGGACAGGTTCCAGAACTGGTCTGTCAGTATCAAGAAGATCTGTGCGCAGGATGGATTGTTTCGGTTTCAACCAGTGAGGATACACCTATAATCAGAATTAATTACATAGGCTGGACAAGAGAGTTTTAAAAAACACATACTTTGTCATGGAATCGCCACTTGCCATCCACACTCGCGATGTGATTCTCAAAGACGACGTATTCCACGCAGGATTTTACTTCAGTCTCAGATCCCAGCAACAAATGTCCAAATCGATCATAAATAGCCAACTTCTAAATTTTTTACAATGACTTGTTTATCTTCTTCTGGCTTCTTCACGTTGTTCGAGTTAGGGTTCGGGTAAAAGGTGTTTATGTAAAGGGTGTCCCAAATATTTGGAACTTTTCTTTTGCCATAACTTTTTCTCTAGTGCGATTTTTGAAATTCTGTGAACGCAGATCGATTCAGAATTACATAAGAATTTTTCTGGTATATAATGTCAAAAACACGATTTTGCTTGGTCCCCCTGTGGTTTGGGCTCTGATCTGTAGATGGCGCCTGGATAGGTGAGACCTAAACCACAGAAAGGACCAAGCAAAAATCGTGTTTTTGAAATTATATACCAGAAAAATTCTTATGAAATTCTGAATCGATCTGCGTTTACAGAATTTCAAAAATCGCACTAGAGAAAAAGTTATGGCCAAAGGAAAAGTTCCAATATATTTGGACACCCTGTACTTAAAACCCAGAACTCTAACTCAAAGGTGTTCACGTACATCGAGTTAGAGTTCGAGATCGAACTTGAAATCGCTTATGTATATAGCTTAGATGTCTCAGAATCTTACCCCAGAGCGGTTAAAAGTTACTAAAAGTTAGTTTGGGGAGGGGGGGGGAGTTGGTTGCTACTAGGGTTGACCGGGGGCAATTGTCCATGACAATTGTCGGACAATTGTCCGATGCAATTGTCCGTCAAAGAGAAATCGAACAATTGCAAAAGAGAAAATATTAAGGAATTTTCGCCTCGGATGAATAATTCGAGGCGTTTTATTGGAAGAAAATGGTTATTTTAATTCAAAATGCCTTTTTTTCATTTCGCGGCTCAATTTCTGTTGTAATTGAGGTTATTTAGGGTT
Source organism: Ditylenchus dipsaci (assembly GCA_004194705.1). NCBI lineage: Eukaryota > Metazoa > Nematoda > Chromadorea > Rhabditida > Anguinidae > Ditylenchus > Ditylenchus dipsaci. The sequence continues at coordinate 127,360 of SADC01001290.1, read as the reverse complement.
AACAGGTACTTGTTGCGTTTACGCCCCCCCCCCATTGCCAAATGTCGTATTTTAGTAAAATTCATGAAAAAATATTTCTTCCAAGCGGAATCGAACCGATGACCGACTTTCACAGCATGCCAACACTACATCACTGAGCCATCTATACTGTTGGGCATTCAAACTGTTTTTCATGATTCCAGTGTTAAACCCAGTTGAACTAGTTTTATCACAGATATCGTATTTAATCTGTCTTTCGTAGCTACATTTCTGATTTCGTCTGGCGTAGAAAATTCAAAGGAGTAAACATTGTTTCATTTGTGGTCACAAATTGTGTTGTTATATGCTTGCGAATAAAAAAATTTAATGTTTACATATAAACGCTGGCAATCGGGGGGGGGGGGGGGGTCGTAAACACAACAAGTACGGGTAAAATAGTACAGTTAATACAGATATAGTTAGTACAGTTAACACAGTTAATACATTTATTACAAATTAACTGTGAAAAAGCCGAGCCAGTCGAGTTGCAATTGTCCGTCTTTCGGACAATTGTCCACTTTTGCAATTGTCGGACAATATCCCAACCCTAGTTGCTACAAGGTAATCCAAGTTATATGCATAAACACCTTCGAATCCGACCTCGAACTTGAACTCGAACACAATATACGTGCACACCCTCGAGTTAGAGTGAGAGTTCGGATCAGAGGTGCTCACGCAACCGAAAATCCGAACTCTAACTCGAACTCCGACTCTAACGACGTGAACTAGCCCTTAACTGTGAGATACCTGTTCGCTGTGCATCCTCACAGTTACCTGAGCAATATCATTGCCTGGAAACAAAATTCAATAAGCACAACAAAAACTGAAGATGTTGTTTTACTAACCAGACTTTGGCGGACTATCTGCGCAACGGACAGCGATAACTCTTGAGGGCTCAACGAATCTCACAAGCTCCCAGACCACTGTTCCATTTTCAACGTCAGGCCACAGTTTCTAAAAAGAAAACATGCCTGAAGTCAAAGAAAGAGATACTGACCACAAAGGCATGCTCTGTCACATAGTTATGAAGAAGTTTTTTGTTCCTCTGGGTGAGAGCTTTAAAAGCAGACACATATACATCTTCAGCTGTGGCACCAAAAGTCTTGTAAAGGAGTCAGTGGAAAAATTGGATTTAAGGCAAAACAATTACAGACCTTCGCACTAAAAGTTTCAAATCCCACTTTTTTCTTGATTCGACGAACGCCTTGGAAATAGTTGTAGTATTTGTTCTTCATGTCTTCTTTAATCTGATTCACTTGAAAGCTCATCTCTTCAGGTGCTGCGTAAGGATCTACGACGGCATCTACAAAATTAATAATGATTATACAGTCCACTTTCGATTTAGTGTAGTCAAAATTTAGTGTAAGTCTCGATTTGGCGCTACTGTCGTATACCCCACCAAAAAGTAGCTTCTGCTGTATAAACTCCACCCCCCCCCCCCCACAACTATTTTAGACACATACATAGCCAGTTTCAAACCGTACATTTTACATTTTCAAAGTCGAAAACCGTATCTTAAAAGGGTTAAGGGGCTTATTGGGAGGGGAAGGGACAAACAGGGGCCACTTATTTAAGAGCCCATAAGTACCAAAGAGTATTTATTCTCTCGTTGAGGGCACTTACAAACCCAGCATCTTGTGGTGTAGGCAAAAGTATAAGTTCTCTCGCAGGATCAGACTGATCTGCCGGACAGATCCCAGGTGTTTTTGACAAAGTCTGACCATATTTTTGGATGGCTGAGACTCTGGCTCGGCCTTGAAACAGGAGGGCAAATGCTTTTCAGCAAAGAAAAAACAAAGATGTTGAACATGACTTTGATTACTGGGGCCTACTGCATAAATGACTCTGGTTTGTACGTTTTTTTCATGCACCCAGAGTTGCCTTCGAGTGATTTATGTCTAAGGTATATGGATGTGCGCATCTCAACTCCAAGCTCCCCCGAAGGGGGCGCAGCGGGGTTGAGACATTTTCATGCATTCAGAGTCCCTTTCGAGTTATTTGTGTCTCAGGTGTGTGGCTGTGCGCATCTCAACCCCAAACAACCAAGCCGTGCGCCCTCGAGGGGGCGCAGGGGGCTTGAGAGTTAGAGATGCGCGCACTCACTTACCTTAGACATGATTCCGAGAAGTACTCTTGATCAAAAAATGCATGTAGAGTCTCTTTTGGCCACGGCCCGAGTTGAAAAACCTGGTAGAACAGTCAAAAAATGTCCAAAAATTTGACCAAAAAGTGGCCCTCTATCATTCCCTTAACAGAAACTTTTTTTGGGCAGTAGCGTCGTCGATTTAGTGTACATATATTTGCATACGATTTGGTTAGTAAACTTTTAAATATAAGGAACTACACCTTCGATTTTAGAGTAACTATTGATTTAGTGTATGTTTTTGGGACCCGGAAGCTACACTAAATCGAGAGGGGACTGTAGCGTGAAAAAGTCTCTTATCAAACAACTAACAGAAAGACTGCAGAGTAAGCTGGTGTTCATTCCATTCACGAGGAGCCACTTCCTAAAAATCAAACAGTTAGTGAAAGCATAGCCTGAAAATGAAAAAAAAACCTTGTAGGGATTGATGTTTTTCTTTAGCAGTGATACTCTCAGCTCGTCTGCTGTCATTTTGTCTTGTTCACGTCTTTCAACGTCGTCTGGCAGTTCAATCCTCAATGTCTTCATGCCACGCAACTGAAATCATGAATATTTCAAGGAAATCGCTCGGTGAAATGGAAGAAGGTTACCTTTCGAAACATCTTCTCGTTAACACTGAAAATTGAGGGATCGATTTACGAGGATTTGTAAGAAGAACATCACTTACTGTGTGTTTCTGTTTCCCTTCTGCGGATTAGATCTTTTGATTCCCATATATCTGAACAAAAACACTACTCTACAATTAATTAGGTCAATTAGCCTACAGCTCCTTGTCAATTCCCATTCCTTGTGGTGGTGAAGGTTTCGACGCTGGCACACCTGAGCAAGATTACCAGAAAAATAGTCAGCATAGACAGCTGCTTGATCCTTATAGAAGGGCGAGAAAAGAACCTTGCGAATCGAATTCATTTTTAAAGACATGAGAAAATATCTTAATTTCGGATTTCGAATGACTAAAAAATTCAACAAACAATAAAGCTCAGAAAGCCAAAAAAAACACAAGCGAGGAATTTGATAACCAATAAACACTGCCTTACAGTGCTTCGCCGGTCACTTTAAAGGTGCATACTGTTGTGAGGATTAATTTGAATACGTTTTTGTAGACTTCAAATTTGCTTTTGCCTACTTAGATGATGTGATTATAGCTTCTCCTTCAAGGGATATACATTACAAAGACGTTTTCGCTGTTCTTCAACGAATTCAATCATTTGGATTTCATCTAAAATTGGACAAATGCAAATTTGGAGTGGAGCAAGTTAATTACTTAGGTCAAATTGTTGATTCTACTGGAATCAAGCCAGATCCAAAAAAATCCATTGCAATTAAAAACATGCCTAGTCCTCAAATGTGTCGCAAGTTAGATCATTCCTTGGGGCATTAAATTTCTATGGCAAATACATTAAGGAGATGCGACATTTACGGACTCCATTAGATAGATTATTACAAAAAGATATCCCTTACGAGTGGTCAAATGAGTGTCAAAAGGCTTTCGATAGGGCTAAGGACATCATTTGTTCCGATCTTTTGTTAGTACATTACGATCCTAAATTACCTATCATTGTTTCAGCAGATGCATCGAAGGATGGCATCGGTGCAACTCTTTCTCATAAGTTCTCTGACGGATCCATAAAAGTCGTTGAACATGCTTCACGATCATTAAATTCATCTCAGCAAAATTACAGTCAGATTGAGAAAGAAGGGTTAGGGTTAATTTTCGCAGTAAAGAAATTCCATAAATTCATCTTTGGCCGTAAATTCATTCTTCAGACGGACCATAAACCATTACTAGCTATCTTTGGTCTAAAAAGGGCATACCTGTTTATGCTGCTAGTCGACTTCAAAGATGGGCTTTAATCCTGAGTGCCTATAATTTTGATATTCAATACATCAATGCTGCTGACTTTGGACAGGTCGATTCCCTTTCCCGTCTAGTTGCTAATTATCCCGTGATGACGATGAGTTTGTCATAGCTCAAATTCAATTCGACGCTGAGGTCGAACAAATTCTTATACATCAATTAGAAACGATTCCTGTTACTAGCAATGAAATTGCTGATTCTATCAATTCAGACGAAGTTCTTCAGGAGGTGATTAAATTTATGCGACATGGTTGGCCCAAAACAGCTCCTCAGGGGCCTATTTCATCCTATTACTCTAAAGGGCGTCGCTATACATTATCAATGGATGTCTTTTATTTGACAATAGAGTTGTCATTCCTCTAGCTTTGCGTGCTAGGATTCTGAAAACATTGCACTTAGGTCACCCCGGAATATCCCGTATGAAACTTCTAGCTCGTAGTTATGTGTTCTGGCCGGTATGGACTCCGATATTGAGAATGTCGTTCGAACGTGTGCTGATTTGTTTTATATTCAAAATCTCCAAATAAACATCCACTTCAGCCATGGCCTAAGACGGATGAACCGTGGGTCAGAGTTCATATTGATTTTGCCGGACCTTTCTATGGAGAAAACTTTTTGTGTATCGTTGATTCAATGTCAAAGTGGCCCGAAGTCATTAGAATGTCTAATACTTCTTCAAATTCTCTAATGCGAGCTCTAGAAGGTCTTTTTGCTAAATACGGATATCCTAAAACTCTTGTTTCGGATAATGGTCCACAGTTCACTTCTCATTCTTTTGCTGAATTCTGTAAAAATAAGGGGATTCAACATCTGTTCTCCCCACCATACCATCCTCAGAGTAATGGTCAAGCCGAGAGATTCGTAGATACTTTCAAGAGAACTGTATCTAAGATTCAGACTTCATCAGACTTACGAACTTCTGTCGTTGAGTATTTACGAACCTATCGTGCTACTCCAAATCCATCAATTCAAAATAGAACACCAGCCGAATTGTTCCTTGGTAGGAAAATTCGTACCGATATCTCTCTAGTGAAGCCTGATCTAGGATATTTCAAACCTAGAGCTTCTCCAGATCATTATATTTCCAACATGAAGCGGACTTTTGATAGTCACCATAACGCGCGGTATAGGGAATTTCAGGTTTCAGACAAGGTCTACTTCCAGTATGGCAATCAACGTCAATGGACTCCGGGCGAAATCTCTAAAAGGATTAATAATGTTGTGTACGAGGTTTTGTCAAATTCAGGTTCGTGTCACAGGATCCACGTGAATCAAATGAAGAAGCGGTTTGCCTTGGATGATCCTCTCTTTGATAGTGGCCAGCCTGATCATGGCGCTCTTGGAAATGCAAGTGGAAATGGTGCTCCTCAGAATACTTCATCCAATCGTCATCAAAATCCCGGTAGTCTTCAAATTATTTCTCCACAGCACTCTCCCAACCCGCTCAGACAATCCTCTCGATTTAGACAACCTCCCATTAGATTAATTCATGACCCTAGGACCAAGCAGTGGACTAGGTCGAGGCTTAACTTGACATAGGGGAGAAGAGCAAGACACCTATTTAATACATGCATTTTATTTCTTCATCTCATTTGTTTGATACTGGCTGTGCATGTATCTATTGCATAGGAGCTATGTTTCGCGGGATGTAGTCTCCGGTTTCCTAGTAACTACGGCGAACGGTCCCATTAAGTCCATGTAGTAAAATAAATGTCTTGTTGTGTTTCTATCTATGGTGTTCTTGTCTCTTTCCTCTGTGCCTTTCATTACTGCGGTCATCTTAAAATTCTATGGTTAAAATTAAGCGAGGGAGATGTTGTGAGGATTAATTTGAATACGTTTTTGTCTCGTATGGAATTCTATGTGACTGCATAGAATTCCCTTATTTCATCAGTTATTGTTTGGTCGTGTAATTGTCGTGTTGTGCTATAAACCGTTCTCTGTTATTATTGTGTGCTATTAGTTTTTGAGAACCACATAAGCGCTTGTTCCATCCCATTAGGTCCCATATCATATACATTCATTCCCCATTACAACACATACCCAATGACTGATTCGAACCCTCACTCCCCACCCTCACTCTCATTGGGGACACCGAAATTCCGAACCCTCACTCCTAACCCAAATCCCCACCTTCACTCCGAACTAGGGTTGGCCTCCCCCCCCCCGCTTTTTGGGGTGCGGGGGGGGGGGACACCCTACTCCGAACCCTCACGTGACCCCAAGCAATAGCCAAGTAAGGTTTGGAGTGAGGGTTCGAAGAGTGAGAAACCGAGTCAGGGTTCCGATTTTGAGCATTTCCTCACTCTCCAAACCCTCACTCTGACTCCTCAGTCTCAGGACAAAAATTTTTTACAAATTTTTCCAGAAATTATGCTTAATTTTGACGGCTTGACTATTGTTTTCCTACGTATTTGAGGTATAAATTACGAAACTCTCATGATTCTTGTTCGTCATTTGCTCCTGGTGATCAGGAGGTACCCGACCCACTTAGAGAGTATTGAAATCACTAGGTAGCACCTGGATTGCACCCAAATCACCTGGAGAGTACTCAATTTACCTGCAGGGCATTGAAACCATTTTGAGGCTATTCAAACCATCTGAAAGCTACCTAATCTACCTAAAAAGCATTCAAAGCTAAGCTGGGGTGGGTACCTCCTGATCAGGTGGATATCCACCTCATCGGCCTGAAAAAATTAAAATCTCCAAAAAATAAACCATTCTGCCTAACTTAAATTGTATAGGAAATCAGGTTTGTTAGGAGCAAAATTGCGATTTCACCCACCCGAACCCGAATACCTGGGGTAGGTACTTCCTGGTCAAGTTGATATCCACATGGATGGCCTGAAAAAAATAAAACTAAGTCAAATCGACAAAATGAGGTAAAAAATTAGGTGAGCACCCATAGGGATCCGAGCCAGTAACCTCAGTTATGAGTATATGTAGCATTACACCAAACTCTCCCCTTTTCAGGGTTGCTCAAAACCCACTCCGGAGTGGCCAAAAGGCAAAAATAACTGGTTATTTAAGGTTTACTAAAGGGGGGGTAAACTTTTTTCGAAAAAGCGATTGAACGGATCAGAATTCCAGTCCGGTGGGCTTTATCGCTCATAATTTTACACTAATATATTCTAAACCACCACAATCTATCCCAAACACACAATTTGAGCGATTAAGCCCGTCGAACTGGAATTCTGATCCGCTCAATCGCTTTTTCGCAAAAAGTTAACCCCCTAAAGTAAGGGCAATACTTTTTTTTGCCGCAAATACCGTATTTGCTCTAATAATCGGCCACTCTCTATTAAACGGCCACTCTCTAATAAACGGCCACCCCAGAGACCTATATCTCAGTCCAGAGTCAATATTTTTCAAATCTGTTTTATGCATTTTCTTAGTTACCATGAGCCCTCCTGGTTCCACTTTTCAGATTGTGGTTGAGCACCAAAAATCTCAAAATCGAAATATTTTTTTTTCGATTTTTAGGGGTTGAAAAATAAACGGCCATGGCCGATTATTACAGCAAATACGGTATACGGCTCACCTTGAGACTGGCATTAATTTTCCGATATCAATTGATTCTGGCAAAAATTAATCCTGGCAAAAATTCAAACTGACAATAATTTGTCTTGACCAGATTTTTTTCGAATAAATTTGTTTGGTGGTTAATGGGGTGGCTGCGGACTCGGATCCTGAAAACTGAGAACGGCTTTTTGACAACTGATCTCGAAAGATATTCGGATATAGGACAATTCAGATTCGGACAGCTGGTACAAAAACAATTGAGATCGTACAAAAATTGGTCCAAAAACAATTCGTACCTCTCGATATCCATCTCGCTGGCATGAAAAAGTAAAGTTGGTCAAAATAAAAAATTATACACTTTTTCGCTGCTATTCCATTGTACCCCCCCCCCCCCCAAAAAAGCTATTCCGGTGTACCCCCCCCCCCCAAACAAAATAAGGACCTATTCCATTGTACCCCCAAAAACCAACTTTTTTATATGCACTCAAAACCATTTTATGTAATAATTTCGCAAAAAAGGACCAGAAAAGCCATTTAAATAGGGTTCAAAGGCTGTATTGGAGGGGAAGGGAATAACACAGGGCCACTAATAAATAAGGGTTTAAGGCACCCTCAAACCAGCAACTTGTGGAGGACCCAAATACATAAGTACTCAAAAGGCTCTCAAGGGCCAGCCGGGTGGGTTCCGAGGTGGTTATGCCTGAGCCAGGACTCTGTGGAGGTGAAGGCAGAATTTTTGGATGACTGAGCCTCTGGCTCGAAGCCAAAAGCCGGAGAAGGGGGCGACCCTTTTCGGCCGAAAAATCAAAGATGTTGGACATAGTTTTGAATACTGGGGCCTACCGCATAAATAACTCTGGTATGCATGCTTTTTCATGCATCCAGAGTCACTTTCGAGTGATTTGTGTCTAAGGTATGTGGGTGTGCGCATCTCAACTCCAAGCCCCAAGCCCCCTGCGCCCCCTTCGGGGTCGCAGGGGCTTTAGAGTTAGAGATGCGCGCACGCACTTACCTTAGACATGATTCCGAGAAGTACACTTGATCATAAAATGCATATAGAGTCTATTTTTGCCACGGCCCGAGTTGAAAACATGGTAAAGCAGCCAAAAAAAGTGGCCCCTGTGTTATTCCTTCTCCTCCCAATACAGCCCTTGAACCTATTGAATGGCTTTTCTGGTCCTTTCCATTTTCCAATTTTTCATGGAAAATTGAAAATTTTTCATAAGATAATTTTCACATGAAAAATCTATTTATGTTATTTTTTCTGCTCCAAGAGCTCAACCAGGGTACGAATACATAATCCGCCAAGCCCGCCCAAAACCACCCAAACCACACGAAACCACCCAAGATCCCGCAAAACCACATGAAATCTTCAAAAACCACCCGAAACTACCAAACCATCCGGTCACAGCACTGAACCTATTTTGCACATCAACTGTGGATGTGTATGACGTGTCTTTAACGATCGCCCAAGATCGAACAACTTCAACGAGGCCATAACAGCCGTTTAAAAAGACTTGTTAATGGTGTCACGCATCCTCCTATGGGAATTTATGACGAAGCTACGACTTTCCTACTCTTCCGACTTTGAGAATGATTATTATGACTGGTTGACTAATAGGGGAGGTAGAAGCCGGCATGCACACGCAATAGAACGCGATGAGAGAATTAAGGAACAAGTAATTGCTTTTCCCAAGAGTTTTAGCTAGAACTATGACTCCAGAAGAATACTTACAAGGGATAATTGTTGCAATAAAACCACACTAGTTTTTTAATATTTAGCTAATTAAAATTTTATGAACAGTATCATGTATAGATAAACTAATTGTATCGGTAAAAAATCTATTGGCAGAAAAAGTTATTGGTAAAAAGAATCTGTTGGTAAAAAGAAGATAATGGTAAAAAGAAGACGTTGGTAAAAGAAGACGTTGGCAAATAATTGATTTTATCAAAATCAATTATTGCATTTTATCACTGTCAAACATCTTCAGCGTTCCCTAATTGGTCTAGAAAACAAGGTTTGGAACTTAAAAAACGCAAACTTTTTTTGATCAAGTGGACGACACTTGGTTTGGTTAGTTCAGACTAAAATTTTGAAAACCACCATAAACCTGGGATTTTGAGCGATTAAGCCCATCGGACCCAAAATCTGATCCGCTCGATCGATTTTTCGCAAAAGTTTACCCCCCCCTTCAGTAAACCCCTAAAAAACCAACTTTCAGGGGCTTCTGATTATTCCGGGGTGGGATTCTGAGCAATCCAAGTCATTTTCAGGCTGAAAAATTTGAATTCTTGCAAAATTATGCAAAATTTGGTTGGTCTTGGACAGAAATTAGGTTTGCGGGGGAAAAATAAGTATTTTTGCGGTGAGAAAAAGTATTTGCGGTGAGAAAAAGTATTTTGCGGTGAGAAAAAAGTATTTTGCGGGAAGATCAAATTGCGGTGAGAAAAAAATAATTTGCGGTGATTTTCAAGTGTTTTGCGGTGAGAAAAAAAATACCATCCTTTTTTTGCCGCAAATCTGCTTTTGCCGCAAATTATTTTTTTCTCACCGCAAATTTACCCTTTTTTGCCGCAAATTTAATCTTTTCCGCCGAAAATATAGATTTTACAGTTGCCACATGCCTTTACTTGAAGTCTGTCTTTTTTAGGGATATGGGTGAAAGCTTAGGTTTTTCATTGGTCTTTAGCCAATATACACCTTTTACAGCTTATTTCCAGTTAAATGTCGCAGACTTCGCTGAAAGGATGTCAGTAAAACATGTCGGGGATATCCAGCTATAGTGGGATTCGCGCACCGGTTGGCTTAGCCTTTATTAATTTTTGCTTTGAGATGTTTGTTTTCAGGACTTTATATTTGTGATTTTAGGTTCGCTAGACAGGTAAATTTTAATTTTCCACACGTATTGCAATGCGACTTCATACAGCTGGAAAAGTTCATGACCTGGTGTAGCGTCACGTTAATTTTTTCGAATATTTGTTAACTTTTGATTTTGTCGAGCTGTAAGTTGTCGAAATGCGACTCTCTATATGCCTTCGTGCTCCACCCCAGACAGTATGGCTAGGCCGTTGTAACATAACTGTCGGGGCACGTTAACTTCAAGAGGCTGCCTAGCGAGAGTTAGGCTCTTCTAACATTTACTTCACTCATTTTCAGATTTTCTTGGAAATTCCACATCCGATCACCGATATGAAAGGGTTCGTTCTGTATGAAAAGTACGTATAGCACAGGATAGACCGCAAACTCAAAGCTGAACTTGATCCATTGATTTATGGTTGGTCGCAGACACCTGTAGATAATTAATTTGTTAAATTACGATAAGACCTACAAATGAGTGAAGTAAATGTTAGAAGAGCCTAACTCTCGCTAGGCAGCCTCTTGAAGTTAACGTGCCCGACAGTTATGTTACAACGGCCTAGCCATACTGTCTGGGGTGGAGCACGAAGGCATATAGAGAGTCGCATTTCGACAACTTACAGCTCGACAAAATCAAAAGTTAACAAATATTCGAAAAAAATTGACGTGACGCTACACCAGGTCATGAACTTTTCCAGCTTTGGTCAATTGTAATTGTGTTTAAACAGCTGTGATTTGCGTCTGACCCCAAGCAAACAAGCCTTCCTGCGCTCCGAAGGGTGCGAGCTGAAGCTCCCCCAAGCTGAAATATCATATATTGAGGTATCCTACCAGGTTGTGATCACTGGAGCTGGGCAAAAAGAGACTTTAATGCATTTACGATCAAGAGTCTTGCTCGCAATCATGTCAGAGCTAATTGAATGCGCGCATCTCTGACTCTCAAACACCGATGCGTCGCGAAAGGGGCCAGGAAGCTTGGTTGGTTCGAGATGCGCAAACCCACATACCTTAGACACAAATCACTCGAAAGTGATTCTGGATGCATGAAAAAATGCATGCATACCTTTTTTTATGCGGTGATCCCCAGCTGACAAAACTATGTTCAAATCCCATCTTTTTTGGTATTTTTAAAGATATCCAGGTACCTTTCTGGTTTATTAAGCATGTGCCAACCCTAGTGTGTGCCAACCTAGTGAGTATTCAGAGTGAGGATCCGCTTTTTTATTGGGGACAGGTTAAGGTTCGGAGTGAGGGTGCGGATTTTAGTGAGGGTTTGGAGTGAGGAGTGAGGGTTCGAATTCGTCATTGGGGACTCAGCTTAAAGGAGGGGTGAAAGCTGATAAGGAGATAGTCTCGACACAAAAGGATTTATCCAGGTTTGTATTTTTAAGGGTGTGACGGAATTTTACAGCTAACTCTCGGAATTTCGCAGAAAATTAATATTTTGCTTTTTTTCTATCAGATTTTCTTAACTTTTTTAAAGGTAATGACACATCATGTAGCCCTACTATTCTAGTTTCTAGCGACGTGTCATTTATTGCACCAGCTTTACAAAAAGTAGAGCAAAAAGTAAAAGTATGAAGCAAATAAAAAAATAATTTGGTTCATACTTTCATATTTTTGTACTACTTTTTTCAGAGATGGTGCCATAAATGAAACGTCAATAAAAGACTAGGAAAATAAAAGACACGTCACTAGAATATAGAATCGTAGGGTTGCTATACAGCTTAAAGGCATTACTCTCAAGCCCCCTGCGCCCCCTTCGGGGCTTGAGAGTTAGAGATGCGCGCACTCACTTACCTCAGACATGATTCCGAGAAGGACTCTTGACCATAAAATGCATATATAAGCTCTTTTTGCCCAGCTCCAGTGACCAAAATGGGTAAAAACCCCCGAAATGTCCATTTTGGCCAAAAATTTTTTTTCAAAAAAATCGACTTTTTTGGTCAGAAAACGTCTGAAAAACAACTTTTTTTTTCGTTTTTAGCGCATAAAAAGGCTATACTATAGAATCCCACCCCCCCCCCCCAGCTAGCGAAAAATTTACTTTTCCTGAAGGGGAAAGGACCCGTCCCATTTTGATTCTCGTGCTCTAAATAGACACGAAACACTTTGGTTTCCGAAAAATCGGAAAAAATTTTTAGATTTGCCTTGGTCGCCCAAGGTAAAAAATTTAAGAAATTCAAAAAATATTTTTTTGAATTCCCGCCAAAACATTTTTAAAGGGAATTAGGGCTGTATGGGAGGGGAAGGGACAAAAGAGGGCCACTAATCACACAGAGCCCATTAACAAGAAGATGTTGAACATAGTTTTGAATACTGGGGCCTACCGCATAAATAAACTCTGGTATGCATGCTTTTTTATGCATCCAGAGTCACTTTCGAGTGATTTGTGCCCCGAAGGGGGCGCAGGGGCTTGAGAGTTAGAGATGCGCGCACGCACTTACCTTAGGCATGATTCCGACAAGTACACTTGATCATAAAATGCATATAGAGTCTATTTTTGCTACGGCCCAAGTTGAAAAACATGGTAGGACATCCGAAATAGTCCAGAATTCACTTTTTTAATAATTTTGCCATGAAGTGGCCCTTTTTATTCCTTTCCGCTCCCAATACAGCCTAAAACCCTTAAAAAATGTTTTGGCGGGAATTCAAAAAAATATTTTTTTTTTGAATTTCGTAAATTTTTTACCCTGGGGGACCAAGGCAAATCGAAATTTTTTTTTTGATTTTTTGGAAACCAAGTGTTTCCGTGCCTATTCAGAGCACGAGAATCAAAATGGGACGGGTCTTTTCCCTTCAGGAAAAGTAAATTTTTCGCTAGCTGGGGGGGGGGGGATTCTATAGTGTTACCCATAAAAATTACTGGCTAAAGTTTAGAATGTGACCTTTTTCTAAAAATGGTCAAAATCAGTTTTTTTAGTTGTGTAACATTGTAAAAAATGCTCAGCATTCATTTTTATTGTTGGGAAAGCCAATTTTTCAAAAAAAAAAATTTTTCAATCCACAGGGGGGTATCATGGTTTTTTAGTCAAAATTTGAAAAATTTAAATTGGCGCCTTTTGAATTTAAAAGGGAATAAGGGCTGTATTGGAGGGGAAGGGAATAAAAGGGGGCACTAATCACACAGGGCCACTAACAAGAAGATGTTGAACATAGTTTTGAATACTGGGCCTACCGCATAAATAAACTCTGGTATGCATGCTTTTTCATGCATCCAGAGTCACTTTCGAGTGATTTGTGTCTAAGGTATGTGGGTGTGCGCATCTCAACTCCAAGCCCCCAAGCCCCTGCGCCCCGAAGGGGGCGCAGGGGCTTGAGAGTTAGAGATGCGCGCACTCACTTACCTTAGACATGATTCCGAGAAGTACTCTTGACCATAAAATGCATATAGAGTCTCTTTTTGCAACGGCCCAGTTGAAAAACATGGCAGGACATCCGAAATAGTCCAGAATTCACTTTTTTATAATTTTGACATGAAAGTGGCCCCTTTTTTTCCCTTCCATCCCAATACAGCCCTTATTCCCTTTTAAATTCAAAAGGCGCCAATTTAAATTTTTCAAATTTTGACTAAAAAACCATGATACCCCCCTGTGGATTGAAAAATTTTTTTTTTTGAAAAATTGGCTTTCCCAACAATAAAAATGAATGCTGAGCATTTTTTACAATGTTACACAACTAAAAAAACTGATTTTGACCATTTTTAGAAAAAGGTCACATTCTAAACTCCAGCCAAATTACTTAGGAGTGGTTAAAACACGATTTTGAAAAAAAAAAAATTTTTGGGGGGGGGGGGGGTGTATTCTATAGTAGGGTCAAAACTTTATGGCAATTATGGTCGACAAATATACAATCGCCACCAACCATTCACTTTTTATTAGGATTAACTATTAACCAATCCACCTACCCTACTCAGCTAAGAATATTTTTTGGTTTAGGTATCATCCAGGTGGTTTAGGTATCATCGAGATGGTTTGGGCACTATACAGGTGATTTGGGTACCATACCGGTGGTTTGGGTACCATTCAGGTGGTTTGGGTAACATCCAGGTGTTTGGGTGATATACAGATGGTTTGGGTACTATCCAGAAGATTTGGGTATCATCCAGTGTTTCGGTAACATCCAGATGGTTTGGGTACCATCCAGATGGTTAGGTATCAGCAAATAGTATTTCTCCGCTTTTCGGGTAATAACCGGTAATTACTCGGAAAGTATTTCTCCGAGAATTACCCAACCCTATTTTAAGCTAAGTCCCCAATGAGTAAGCGATTTTTTTTTGACTTGTTTAGGCGGGAATTTTTTTCTCGGCCGAACTTTCTTTTCTGTTGTACCATTTTGTAGCTGAGATTCAGGGCTACAAAATGAAAATTTTTCAGCCACATATCGTTGAAAAAGTCTTGATGAAAATGCGTTTATTTGCACTCTACATCTCACTAAATGAGTGCAATGTAGAGTGCGATGTAGAGTGCAGATAAACGCATTTTTATCAAAGAATTTCCAGCGATATGTGGCTGAAATTTTTTTTATTGTGTAGACCTGCATCTAAGCTTCAAAATGGTACCAACAGAAAAGAAGTTCGGCCGAGAAAAAAATCTACGGCCGTTTTTTGCAATTTACATCGCACTCTACATTGCACTCATTGGGGACGCGCCTTTAGAGCCAAATTTTGTCAACAACTCGCTGTTGCGATGTCGGACAAACTTGTATAGAATTAAAAGTTTGACTCGCATCATCAATATCAGAATTTCTGATTTCTTACGAAAAATGCCCTAAAATTGGGATGAAGGGGAAGAATAACCACTGAAAAAAGTTGGTTAGCTTTCTATTATATTTGAATTTTTAACACATTTTTGAAGGAATTCAGAAATTCTGATATCGATGATGCTAATCCAACTTTTAGTTTTGCACACATTTGTCCGACATTGTAGAACTGAGTTGCCGACAAAATATGGCTCGAAAAAAACACATTAAAAAAATACAAAACTTGGATAAATCCTTTCGTGTCCAGACCAGTGTTGTCCATTTGGCTCGCGCGAGCCAAACGAAAGACCTAAAATCGCATGTCCTAGCGAGCCAAATGGGTTCGAGCCATATGGCTCGCTTTTTTATATATGCGAGCCAATTGACTCGCTTACTTGTTTTTTTTAAGCGAGCCGAACGCGAGCCAAAACCATAAGAGCCATTTGTATCGCGAACCATTTGGCTCGCAAACAAAACGAATGGTTCGGCTCGCGCTCTTATGCGAGTTTTGAACGTCAATTTATTGTTAAAGACAAATAAAACGACAAATAAAGTGTTACTAGCTTAATATTTGCAAAAATCAGTCAAAAAATTGAAAAAAATGAAAAAATGAACTAGATTTAGGCTTTATTTCAGCAAACAATATTTTCCGCGAGCCGAACCATGCGCTCATTATAGATGCGAGCCAAATGGCTCGCGAGCTTAGAAGCTCTTGTCACTTTATTCTTTAACTTGGCCAGCCATATGGCTCGCGGACATAGCTATTTGGCGAGCGAGCAGCTCGCGTCCTCTCAAAAAACATTTAAAAAGCTGAATACTTTGTAATTCAAATGTATTTTTGTCTCGAGAGGAATTCAAAATATGACAGTCAATTTAGCATTTTAAGAATAGTTTTGTAAGCAAATCGGGTACGCTGATCACGGATCCGGGGCCGTAGTAACAGTAGTAGTAACAACTTCCGTGGCTAAAAGTTAAATATCTCGGAGTTCAGTCGACTTTTTGAATAGCAGAGTTTTGCAAACAAAAATATACAAGTTTTATCTACAATTATCTGAATCGCTCATCCGTAACCAGAGCTAGCACTAAATGCAAAAAAATATCCGCAACTGCGGATATTTTTTGGACCTGTGAGGCTAAAAATGAAATTTGAGTCGGAGGTTTAAGTTAAGGGCACCGTAGGAGCATTTTTAATTTTCAATTTTCTGTGCACGATATGTCATCTTGTAGTTCTGAAAATTCTCTAGCGAATGGTATATCATTATTCACTAAGTGACAATGGCATAGTGGGTAAATAAACAGAACAAATCGAAAAAATCGGATTTTCGATCCCCGGATCGTTAGTTTTGAAACGTCAATAAAAGTTGACTTAAAAAATTATTGACGTATTTTCAGGTAGAATATCAGTATCAAAATTTATCTAGCAAAAATATTTCAAACACATTATTTTGTAGCCCTTTCTTTCTCTTTCGATTAGTATATTAAAATTTCCCGGACCATTTACCAAAAATCAGCATCTGGCTCTTAACACAAAAAAGGTAATTTCACAAAACTTGTAACCACTTTTGTCACCTTAACTGGTCAAAATTTCGCTCGAGTGTTCTGCGTTGTAATTTTTTCTCGCATTCATATTGTATCGCAGATCAGAAGCTACAAAACCCTATTTGCAGAAATTTTTTTGTAAATTTAAATGTTGAGATATGGTCTCATGAAAACAGCAAAACCATTAAAAACGACTGAAATTCGAAAAAATTAAGAAAAATTGATTTTTGGATATTTGTGGTTTTTTTTTCAAAAAGCCATAACTCAACATTTATATTTTCAGAAATATTCTGCAAATCGGGTTTTGTAACGCTTGATCTGCGCTACGACATAGTGCAATAATGTTATCACAGCACATAAAACTTTATCAAATTTTTCTGACCACGAGTCAATTTGGCAAAACAGAAAATCCGGGGATCGAAATCCGCTTTTTTTTTATTTGTTCTGTTTATTTACGGCTGTACGAAGTTTCGTAATAGGACAATTTCGTAACAGCGAATTTTCGTAACAGCGAACTTTCGTAACAAACGTTTTCGTAATAAACATTTTCGTAACAGCGAATTTTCGTAAAAAACTCTTTCGTAACAGCAATTTTTCGTAAGAAACTTCTCGTATACTTAGTTCAGTTTTCAAATTTTCACTAACTATGCCGTCTCTTTTTTCTCTTAGTTCATTTTTGTAATTCACCCTCAATCTTCCCTATATGTTCTTAGTGGTCTTTATCTACCCTTAAAAATCACGATCCGCCCTGAATGGTCCTGATCATCACTCAACAGTCTTGATCCACAATCAACGGTCCTAATCAACCCTCAATGGCCCTGATCCACGCTTAATAATTCTGATCTCGCCTTCAATGTCTAAAATCTTTCAAATATTGTCTTCGCTTATTTGGGTGTCCAGTACGTAAAAATTTCTCCTGCTCTCAAAGCTCTCTGAATCTTGGATATGTTAAATTACTCTATGAATAACGTAACATATCTGAAATTTGGGTGATTTTGACCACTGTGAATTTTTTTGGCTTGAACACCCCAAGTAAACAAGAAGAGACCCACTTGGTCGGAAAACATCAATAGAAATTTATAACTTATTGAAAACCAAGCTGAAATAACTAAGAGAAGATTCCGTCAAAACACGTCCAACTACTAACCTTCCTCATCAGATAGTCTGATGCAACTTCGACTTTTCACAACACTATTTACCACACTTACTCAAACGGAATTCTTTATTTGAAAACAAGAAAGCACTAGAGAGTCCTTTTGGAGTAACAATAACGAAAGGCTCGTAACGTAAACAATAGAGAGTTACGAGAAATTCTGGATTGCAGCAGTGATCCACCCATCAAAGCCGTAGAGAGTTCTGCCTTGGCGCTTCAGAGCATATACCATATCCATGGCGGTGACCTAAAGTAGAGACGATGAACCAATGAGATGAGAAACTTTGGGTGAGTAATATGCGGAAGTAACCGTTGTAATTAGCAACAGAACCTTCGTATAATTGCCAAAACTCTAGGGTTTCTGGCAATTGTGGAGGCATAACAACGTGAAAAATAAGTGAAAACTGAAAAAAAGGATCTTTCAGGTCAAGAAATGCCTGAGACCCTTAGGGTTCTGGACTGCAAAACTTCAGAGTATCCTAGTTGTATTCGAAAGAGGTTATTAAATAAGGTGACCTTGAAGGGTAGGGGTTTTTTTCTGGGACACCCTGTAGAAAAACATAATCAAAATCAATTCAAACCTCCGACTCAAATTTCATTTTCAGCCTCACAGGTCCAAAAATATCCGCAGCTGCGGATTTTTTTGCATTTAGTGCTAGCTCTGGTTACCGATGAGCGATTCAGATAATTGTAATAAAATCTGAAGATAAAACTTGTATATTTTTGTTTGCAAAACTCTGCTATTCAAAAAGTCGACTGAACTCCGAGATATTTAACTTTTAGCCACGGAAGTTGTTACTACTATTGTTACTACGGCCCCGATGTCAGAAATTCTCGTTTTTCGTGTAAAGCGAGGTTTTTGCTAAAAATTTAAAAAAAAAACATTAAAAATACCACCAACTTTTAAGGTCGTTTTCAGCCTTTAAAACAAAACTACTACAAAAAGTTCAAATACCGTTTTGAAGCCAATCAACAGGGCTCTCAGATTCTGTGTTTATATTTTGACACACCCCTACTGGACAAAAAGATCACTGCCCAAACGTAAAAATGTCTGGTTTTTTAAAAATGAATATTTTCAGTTTTTTATCAAATTAATTTTAATTTTCAATCAAAGTGCATTAATGTAATAGCACATTCAAAAGCTCATCTCCTCGCAGTTTCAATGAGCTATAAATCATTTACTAATACATCTATCAAGCTGAGTTAGAGTCATTTATATGCAGTAACTCATTTCGAAAACTGCGCTTTTTCAACTTGGCGCCAAAACCCCAGAACTTCCTTTTTCAAAAACTTGTTGCATCATCGTGTTCAGCGAATAATTAAATTTTGCACCAGAATCAACAAAACTCACCACCGGCCGTTGCCGTGTTAAAATCCCCGGGGCTCTATTAGAGGAAATACGGTATTTATCATCTGTTATTATTCCGTATGTAAAGTTCATTTTGGAAACGAGACGTTGTTTAATAATATCTCAACAAAAATCCATTTGCATGTGTAGAAACTTCAATTTGATGCGAAAGTCCAACAGAATTTCTCTGATTTGTCTAGTACAGCTGATTGAAAGATGTGCTGTTGGTTTTAGCGAAAGCACTCATTTTCACAGACGACATGTTGGATGTTGGGATACTAATACAAGGTAATTCGGAAGGTCGTGATGAAATTGAGATAGAAACATCTTAAAATAGACTAGAGTAACGATGATACGAGATTTCGGTGATTCGAAAAGCTCTAAAAAGTGATAATTGAACAATGTGGCCATCCTGCAGCATAACACAATCCTTCTCTGTTTGTCATAGTTTTAGGCTTCGACTAACCACAAATTCATTCCTCGCGACATCATTTGTAATTTACAAAATTCAAACAACAAGTCACTTTACCGCGCCAGCGAACACATACAGAAAAAAGTCCGACAATCAGGAAACTTATTTTAACAACAGTCGAATCAAATGTATTCTCTCTTCAATACGTCTTCTTTCTGAACTTGCAGCCTTCCGCCAGGCGCGCTTTTCCTCCAGTAGGCTGACAGAGATCAGTTCCACATCCGACGCAGGAGACAACGGTAGAGGCATGGCTGAAGGTAGTCGTAATCTTGGTGCAACCGGGACACTTCACATCCTGAAATAATTTTGACTAAAACTAGAAAGCTTATAAAAAATATTAAAACTTACCATAAAAAACGAATTCGGATGCTGGACGAGTCGCTTCAGCTTGTGTCGCTTGAGCTCATCTTCCTTGGTGGGTTGAAACAAATCCTTTCCGAGTGGCATCTTGCTTTACGCTTGACGAAAGAGCTTCTAAATGAGTTTAACGGATTGTTACTTGCAAAAAAATAATAACAAACGTGACAGCACAAGTTAATCTTTAGCTGGCTTACCATATTACACTCAGCTATGTCATGAAAAAAGTGTTACGAAAAAATGGGATCGCAAACTGTGAGACGACTACAGGGTGTCCCACAAAAACTGGTGCAAAAAAAATCGTCCAAGATTTCGCCTCCCGCCGGGATTGGGCTTTTTCGTGTTTTAACGTCTCTTAGACGATGTTGAAAGATAGGAAACATTGGAACATTCTGAAACACATGGAAATGACAAGAAATGCGACAAAAAGAATTATAAAAAATTAAACGAAAATTCAAAAATTGCACCAGTTTTTGTGGGACACCTGTAGAAGGATACCATAAAATTTTTTGAAATGAAAAACGATTTCAAATTCATCTTGTCTTCATCTGAAAAACTGGTGCCCGGGAATTCAAACATTTGAAATCAAAGTTATTGGCGTGGGCACGCCCTTTAACAGCTTTCACCCTCCCTTTAAATAATCACCACTACATGAACGAGTCCCTTCTTGAGAAAACCCTTAAATTTTTTAATTTTTTAAAAATTGTTTTTTTTTAAATGTACTTGACTCCAAGGCGAAATAGTGCCAAATGAGGCAGATTAGCGCTCCGGAAAAGTAGAATGCTTATGATTTATTAATAAATTTGAAACACAGGCAATAAGGTAAATTATACCGTAATTATTCTAATAGAAACCCCTGGTTACTATATTTCGATTCCCTAAAAATCAGCCGTAGCCCTGTAATATTAGTCAAAAATAAAGAGGGAGGATGTTATTCTTAAAAACAGGGTTTTATTAGAATTTTTACGGTAATTAATGTTTGGGTATGACAAATTGGTGCGCCTCTAGGTTACCAATTCACATTTACCAACGTCTTCTTTTTACCAACGTCTTCTTTTTACCATTATCTTCTTTTTACCAACAGATTCTTTTTACCAATAACTTTTTCTGCCAATAGATTTTTTTACCGATACAATTAGTTTATCTATACATGATACTGTTCATAAAATTTTAATTAGCTAAAATATAAAAAACTAGTGTGGTTTATTGCAACAATTATCCCTTGTAAGTATTCTTCTGGAGTCATAGTTCTAGCTAAAACTCTTGGGAAAAGCAATACTTGTTCCTTAATTCTCTCATCGCGTTCTATTGCGTGTGCATGCCGGCTTCTACCTCCCCTATTAGTCAACCAGTCATAATAATCATTCTCAAAGTCGAAGAGTAGGAAAGTCGTAGCTTCGTCATAAATTCCCACATAGGAGGATGCGTGACACCATTAACAAGTCTTTTTAAACGGCTGTTATTGGCCTCGTTGAAGTTGTTCGATCTTGGGCGATCGTTAAAGACACGGTCATACACATTCCACAGTTGATGTGCAAACATAGGTTCAGTGCTGTGACCGGATGGTTTGGGTAGTTTCGGGTGGTTTTTGAAGATTTCATGTGGTTTTGCGGATCTTGGTGGTTTCGTGTGGTTTGGGTGGTTTTGGGCGGGCTTGGCGGATTATGTATTCGTACCCTGGTTGAGCTCTTGGAGCAGAAAAAATAACATAAATAGATTTTTCATGTGAAAATTATCTTATGAAAAATTTTCAATTTTCCATGAAAATTGGAAAATGGAAAGGACCAGAAAAGCCATTCAATAGGGTTCAAGGGCTGTATTGGGAGGAGAAGGGAATAACACAGGGGCCACTTTTTTGGCTGCTTTACCATGTTTTTCAACTCGGGCCGTGGCAAAAATAGACTCTATATGCATTTTATGATCAAGTGTACTTCTCGGAATCATGTCTAAGGTAAGTGCGTGCGCGCATCTCTAACTCTAAAGCCCCCTGCGACCCCGAAGGGGGCGCAGGGGCTTGGGGCTTGGAGTTGAGATGCGCACACCCACATACCTTAGACACAAATCACTCGAAAGTGACTCTGGATGCATGAAAAAGCATGCATACCAGAGTTATTTATGCGGTAGGCCCCAGTATTCAAAACTATGTCCAACATCTTTGATTTTTCGGCCGAAAAGGGTCGCCCCCTTCTCGGCTTTTGGCTTCGAGCCAGAGGCTCAGTCATCCAAAAATTCTGCCTTCACCTCCACAGAGTCCTGGCTCAGGCATAACCACCTCGGAACCCACCCGGCTGGCCTTGAGAGCCTTTTGAGTACTTATGTATTTGGGTCCTCCACAAGTTGCTGGGTTTGAGGGTGCCTTAAACCCTTATTTATTAGTGGCCCCTGTGTTATTCCCTTCCCCTCCAATACAGCCTTGAACCTTATTTAAATGGCTTTCTGGTCCTTTTTTGGCGAAATTATTACATAAAAATGGTTTTTGAGTGCATATAAAAAAGTTGGTTTTTGGGGGGTACAATGGAATAGGTCCTTATTTTGAGGGGGGGGGGGGTACACTGGATAGCTTTTTGGGGGGGGGTGGTTACAATGGAATAGTGCCAAATTTCATTTTTCACTTTCCATTTTCCTCGGAAATTTCCCAATCTTCAAATAGTTAAATAAACCCCTGAAAAAGAAAGTTATAAAATTTAAAGATATTTGTAAAACTTCCCAACAAAAATGAATAAAGACTCAAAAAATATTAGCTGTTAACACAATGTGAATAATAGCTGTGTTTCATATCATTTAAAAATCTAAAAAAGTTATGTTATGCTCTTTTTTGTTATGCTCATCATTTTATAAAGAAAATTTTTTTAATAAAAAAATCCAATGAGACGATTTTTAGAGAAAATATTTTCTTTAAAATGGTATACAGCATAATAATTTATTCATAAAACTGATAAAGAAGAACTAAACCAGAAATGATGAGCATAACCAAATGTTTAAAGCAATAAACAACATAAAACTAGGCACATAAATAACGGTCGGCCGTTACATTGAGAAAATACGGTATATAGTGAAATGAACTGAACTCATAGGCGAAATTATATTAGCGGTAAAAAGAATCTGTTGGTAAAAAGAAGATGATGGTAAAAAGAAGACGTTGGTAAAAGACGACGTTGGTATAAAGAAGACGTTGGCGAAATGCGAATTGGTAACCTAGAGGCGCACCGACAAATGTCGACGCTACTATGATATACCACCCAAAAATTGACATTTTTAGGAGTGTCTAAGAACCATTTTTGAGTGAAAGTTTTGGCTCTACCCTGTTTCGTCCCAAACTGTTTCCGCCAAAATCGTTATAGCCAAGAACGTTACATTTTTAATTAATTAGTTTGCTGCATATGGTTTTCCTAACTAATTTTGTGGACATTCTCATTTACAAGTTATATTAATATTGATGCTAAGGAGCAGGGCTACATTTGAGCGTGAGGTTGCAAATGACCATATCTGCAATATTTGCAGTAAACCCTAAAATTTCTGGAATCCTGGACTTTTTTGAGAACTTTTGGGGTTTTCAACAAATATTGCAGACATGGTCATTTACAACCTCACGCTCAAAATGTAGCCCTGCTCCTTAGCATCAATTTGAATATAATTTTGTAGATGAGAATGTCCACAAAATATAGTTAGAAAACCATATAAAACCTAATAATTAAAAATGTAACGTTTTTGGCTACAACGGTTTTTGGCGGAAACAGTTTGGGACGAAACAGGGTAGAGCCAAAGTTTTGCTATAAAAGGACCAAAAAAATTTAAAGGTATTATGAGCTGTATTTGGAGGGAAGGGAATAGTAGGGAACTGCTTTTGTGAAGCTTTTCAGCCACTTTTTGATCGTTCTACCATGTTTTTCAACCTGGGCCGTGGCAAAAATAAACTTTATATGCATTTTATGATCGAGAGTGCTTCTCGGAATCATGTCTAAGGTAAGTGAGTGGCAAAATTAAGATTTGAAAACGGTTTTTGACCATTCTTAAAAGTCCATTTTTGGTGGGTATATCAAAGTAGCGCCCGAATTTCTTTTCGCATTTAGAGCCGAGAACACTGGTTCAATCCCAATTCGTTCCCAGTATGGGCCCCCACGGTAAGGATTGTTACGAACACCATTAGAACTGCATGGAAGAAAACACACTACTTACTTTAAACTTTATTGGAAAAACAATAAAGACAACAAGAATAACAACTATCATCCTTAATCACATCCTTGAATTTCCTCCCGGCGTTTACGCTTGGTGACTCTGTATGGTTTTGATTCGTCTAATTTACGTTTTTAGTCATTTTCTTCCCTTGATGTTTCTTCTGCTTTCTTAGAGCTTCCCTAGCTGGATCAAGCACAGCCACTGCTTTGGCATTCGTCCTTCGCTCTTCCTTCTTCGCAATCGATTCTTTTTCACAAAGTGATAACCAGTAAGAATACTGCTTTTCACCAACTTTGACTTGAACAAGACGGCCACTTCCATTGCTAATTCGTACAGTTCTTCGGTATCTGCAAAAGTTCCATAGTATACACTAACTATGATGATGATCAACTTACTCTTGACAGACTTCCGCTTAATTTCTCGGTAAATGATTGGCATGAATTTGCGGCACATATCGTCTAAGTCTGGAGTGTCCATTTCACGATTGAGAAGGCATACTGCTACAAGTTTGAATATACCTAGTCGCTAAATCAAAAGGCATGATTAGGACAGGATACAACACCATTTCATGAATTCAACCTACTCTAAATGCCTGGTCATGATATCGCACAACCTCCTTCCAACACATTTTCTCTAGTCGATAAGTTATTTGAGTGAATGCATTCGTCTTAAGACCAATCATCAGCACAGCCAAGTTTTTCAAAGCCTAGAATTTGTTAATTATACAGTTTTAAACCAAAATTGAAGTCACCTGTTCACTTACTCGCTGATCAAACCGCTTCACTCCTAGTTGAATACACAAGATTCGACAGATGGTTTCAAAGCCTCCGTCAAAAGCCTCATTGAATTTATCCACTAGAGCCGCATCACCAGAACTAAGCAATTTATCCAGAAAAAGAGAGCACAACTGAAGATCTTTCGAGGAAGAGCAATTGAGACACGATACCAAAACTTCTGTAATAGACGAGCGCAGTGGATTTCAGATATACAAAATTTACCAACCTCCAAATTTCGTGATGTATTGTCCGGAGCACACCACATTGCGAAACACTTCTAGCTTTGATGGCTCCAACAAGAGAGTAATAAATTCGATTGATGCGGAGATGATATTTTCTGGCTTTGTCTCCATAAGTCCGCTCTGACTTAGCGAAAGCATGACGCTGCACGATATTTCGATAAGCTTAAAATACACCTTCCTAACAATCTGAGAACGGATACATGGCTTACCTTACTTGACGACAACTTCGTGTCTCGAAAATACTGAGAGAATTCAGCGAACACCTTCAAGGCCAAATAACGCACGGTTTCCTAGTTCAAAGAGTGATGTTAATTAAACTGACTGCAAACGTAAAGTTTACCTTGTCTGAATCAAACCAATCTTTTGACACTGAAAACATTTCACTCAGAGCGGACTCATTGACTGCCATCACAAGTTTACGAAGGGCCATAGAGACAAATTTGCAACACACATCGTCTGGCACATTTATTAAGCAAGTAGCCAACTTCATGAAGACAAGTAGGGACATGCTACTTATTTGTTCCTGAAAATTATTAACTTTCTGATAATTTTCCGATTCCAGAAATGCTAAATTTACCTCGCTGCAAACATCAATTAACATAATAAGCATCTGGAGTGCCGATATCTTTCCAGACAAAATTCGTATTCAGTCTGATTCAAAAAAACTCCAAGCGCTTCTCGATAGTATTACGCCCTGTCGGATGAGAAGTCAGATACAAAAGAATAGTCTAAAGAGTCAAATGTTTACAAATTGCAGACCAAAAAAACCTTTCACAGACCTTCTGGCATTGCTCACGGACATTAGCCGAGTGAGAAGTAATGACAATCTCCGACAAGTAGTCAACTACGTTGTCTACCTAAAAAGCACAAAGTGTAATGTGAAATTTGATCAATTGACGACTAACTTTTTCATCTACCACCTTCTTTCCGATGATTGCCTTCACCAAATCGAAAGCTGTCGCCTGCTTGTGACTATCCAGTATATCGGTTTCAGCATAGTTAAGCAATATTTGGATTTTCTTTGAAGTTAATGTGAGCGATGAAGACGTTCTTATCATTTGAGCAAACACTAAAAATAGGAATGTCAGCTAACTTCAGATGATTGCAAAAGACCTTGAACAGCAGTTGGCTCAATTCGACCAAGCCTGGGTTATTCCCCATTCCAGCATATTCGGAGAGAACGACGAACAGCCGATCAACAATGGCTTGAATCTGTGCGGAGAAGTGCTCTAGTGGATACTTGATTAAGCCAACAAGAGATCTTAGAGATAAAGCAATAATCTGAACACAACTATTAAAGGCACCGTATTTTCTCTAATTGGCGCCCGGGGCACTTTCTTCGTTTGACCTCTAAGGGGAGCCACCACTCAATTTCGGTATACCCTCACCACTCTGTTAATACCTGGATGTTTCAGGTTGTTCCAAATTGTACAATTTTGTATAGAATTAGTAAATTAGAGTGCTGTGGTATACCGAAATTGAGTGGTGGGGTATACCGAAATTTAGTGGCGGGGGTATACCGAAATTGAGTGGTGGGAGTATACCGAAATTGAGTGGTGGGGTATACCGAAATCTAGCCGCTCAGATATAACATAATAGCTCAAAGTCGAGGGTGCGGCAATTAGGGGAAATACGGTACAGACATTTTAAAGTAAAAAACCCCACCCTTTCGTATTTCAGCTTAAGAGCATTCGTAAGCAATGGGACAAAAGAATTTAAAAGCGCCAGCACATCTTCTCCATCCTTCACAGTTGAGCATCTATTTTTCAAAACATCACAGAACAATTGAAGAGCGTATTCTACAAATATTGAGACCTGCTTTTTGACGACACTTTGACGATTTCACCCAGCCTGAAAAAGGCAGACAATAAGAAATGGCAAGAAATATCGACACGCACCTTTTGGCTCAGGAGCAAGCAAGAGACAATTGGGAGGGCGTTTGCTTTTGGCTTTACGTTGAGCTTCTTTACTGGTTGAGTTTGTTTGATGAGTAAGAACTTGATCCAAATGCTTGTTCAATATATCCAGAATGTAGCTGAGCAGTTGCTGCACGCCCAGGCTAGAATTATTGTTCACACCAATACTAAAGCCACGCAAAAGTCCCGATAACTTCTTCATTGTTCCTGCTTGTGGCCTCTCCTCAATTATCTGCAAAACAAAAAAGAATTCAAAACGTTTGCTTATTTTAGTGATTCTTACTCCGTTTGTAACCCATTTTAGTCAGAAACTTTTTAAATATTTTCTTAGACCAAATAAGTCATTGCTTTACTTTTACAATTTTGAAACTTAAAATGTTAATGATACTTTCCTACAATACAATTACACTAAAATGAGTAAAATTCACAAATTCAACATAGTCCACCCTGTTGCTGGTGCTGAAGCTTAAAGAGGTAAACCAGCGCGTTACACGAAAAAAAAGGCGGGAACCAGCAATTCTTTTGTTTCTCGCTGATTTTTAACATGCGTTTCATCTAGATGTTTTAAGTTTCCTGCCTAATTTTTAAAAGCAGGCATAAGGTCGTCTACCGTATTCTCTTCAATGATCCTACTGTACGATTCTTTTACAATCGCCGAAAAAATCTCGGAATTGTCATTGAAAAATGGCCCTAATCTGAGATCCTAGTCAAAAAACGGGAGGGAATAGGTTTACTACAGTCAAGTCTCGATGTAAGATAAACCCTCGGGACCGGACCAGGTGTATCTTGTGTCGAGGTGTATCTTACATCGAGACTAATTTAAAGGGGTTTATATAACTTAGGGCTGAACCAGATGTTTCTTATATCGAGGTGTATCTTGTATCAGGGTATCTTATATCGAGACTTGACTGTAACATAAATTTAAGGTCAGAAGTACGTTCAATTCAAACAAAATTGGTGGTCCCCGCCTTAACTTTTTGAAACGGGCTGGTATACTCCTAAGGTCAACTGTGGGGCATTAGAACATACACTTAGAAACACTTTTCGGCAAGATAGAACAGATAACACTGGAAAAAACATGAATTCACGATAAAATATAAAAAAATTAACATCGAATCCATTTTTCAGGCTAAAAAATTGTCAGAGAAATTTTTTACTGAACGGGGAGCGAACGAACGGAAAAAGTACCATTCTAGTATTATACCTGATCCATTGAACAAAGTACATCATTCAAATGTTCAGAACTGACGAATCTTCCTGGAATTTCCGAGAATGGAAACAGGTGCAAAACTTCAGTAAAAACCTACCCATGTAAGTGTAGGTCTCCAGCACTTTGTTAGATTTGGCCTCAGGAATATTAACCTTCACCGCTGTGTTCTGCTTCTCCTCTGTAGACTCACTGAATAACTCCATTTGCAGATCTGAAAGTTTCATCAGATAGTTATAAGAACAGTAGACACGACGTCGTCTCTAGGCATACTTCAAAAATGTCCTGCAAACAGGCATCCACATCTCCGCAGACCATCTTATCTTCTAACACAGCAATGATGGTGTGCACCGTGAAAATCATGATGTGAACCTTAAAAAATAAAGCAATCATCAACGTAAAATTTAGCTGCAAATCACCTGATAACCCTTATTCATCGTTTGTTTCATCTCTTTGATAATGAATGGCAAGTATGAAGGACCGAGAACCTCGACAACTTGACCCATTATTTTTCTAGCGTCTTGTCGCACACCAATAGATCGGCTCAGTAAAAGCTGGCTCATTGAGGCTAAGAGACTAAAAAGGGGCTTCGTTTTTAAAACGTCAAAACCTTTACAAATGCGAAAATACCTGTGCAAATTCTGATCTATTGCCCATTTTGGAAGGTTTTTCAACAACTTCACAGTAGATAACAAGAGGGGGGCTCGAACTAACTGCTCTTCATCATTTGAATACACGCTGGATTGCGCTTTTTTATGAGAATGAGATTCATGCTGAAATTGTGGTGAAGGGTTAGGTAAACAAGCTTTTTTGCCAAATTTACATTCGGACGAGAATATTGACGCAATTTGGGAAGCAACTTTCTTACAACAACCACCAGTATTTCCTCCTCACTCTTGGCCTGATCTATTTCAGCCAGGCCACCTTCTGTACGATCATCGATGGGTTCTTCATGCGTAGGATCAGCAACATCTTCACTTTCAACAAGCTTGACCACAGGAATCTTGCACTCAGACAGGTTGAAATGAAATGAGTCCAGAATTGCTGACACCACCCTAAAACCTTGAATTAAATTACCGTACTTCCTCTAATATAAGCCCATGCTCTAATAGAAGCCCACCCCCTATTTTTTGACTAAGGTTTCGGAGTTAAGGTCATTTTGATTGACAATTTCAAGATTTTTGAGAGGTTGAAAAATAGAAGCCCATGGGCTTCTATTAGAGGAAATACGGTAAACGGAAAGACATGCGTCACTGAACCAACCTAATTGCGCCTTTTGTATGCTCTTCATCATTGATCTTGGGAAGGTGCTGATCCAGAATTGCGCAGTACCTTAATTACTTTCAGCACTTAATTGATTCACCAGATGCCTTACCTCTTCCACGGTGTTCTTCTCAGCACAGAGGAAAATAACTTAAGGGACTGGTCAGAAAGAGCCGATAGCTTGGAATCGGTCACTAGCATGTACGGCTTGAATGTCGGCCATACAAACTTCAGCAAGACTTCGTATGATATATCCAACTGCAAAACAAGCATCAGCAATTACTGTAACACGAAAATAAAGACACGCCTCTTCTTCATTCAACAGTTCTGTGAGTCGGAACAGAGCTCGCTGCCTTCGGTGAACTTGGATATGCATCATATTTTCTAAGAAGGTTTCCCTCCCTCTTGACCACAATTGATTGAAGAAAGCGCAGCAAAATCAGGCACTTGAGGGAAAGCAGATATCAGTGATCCCAGGCATTGTAAGAATTCCATGCGACAAATTTCATTTTGCGAATTGACGCCTTTAAGGAGTAGAGGAATAAGGTGGTCTTGGAGAAAGGATCGCTTGATCTCCCATTTAAGCGAACTGGCTTGCAGATACGAGACCATTTGACGAAGAGCATCAGAAGCAGATTTTTTCAGGGATATGCTAGACAACTGAAAATTTTTGTTTACTTTTATTTACTTTTACTATTTACTTTTATTTATTTTATTTACGAAGTAAAGAAGTGTGTTACCACACTAAACGTACTCCTAAAACAAAAAAGTCTGAGCCACTATTTTAAATTACGTGATGTAACCGAGTATACAGTTTTGGGTTACCGAGAAAGAGGAAGGGATCGATAAGGATTCTGATACCGTAAAAGAATATACTCGTCTCCTGATTGAAATTTAAGTCTTACAAAATAAGTTATGGAAATTTTAAAAAGAAGCCCAAAATAATTTGCCATCTTTTTCTAAACTGACATGTAGGATGCAGTACGCGTGTGAATGAACAAACAACTGTAGCGTTTCCAAGCCAATGACAACTTCCGTGCTTTCATACATCTGAAAAATATTGGTTAAACGAACGCGAAAGAGGAGCAAATAGATACCTGCTGCAAAATATCAAAAGCCTGGTGACGTCGTTGTGCATCTGGTTCCTCAATCCTCTTCGGATCCCATGTTTCTAACTCTTCAAGTAATTGAATATGAGTCACCATAGCTGATGGCAAGCGAGAATTAGTCTTCAAAGAAGATATGAATTGAATAAGAGCACTCCGAGTGTCACGGTCATCTAGCATAGACAGCAAACGAGAAATTTTTCTGGAATTCCAAAGTCAGTATTATTTAACACCGCCCATAGCTGATATACTTTAGCTGCTGAAGAGGTTCTTGCACATATGAGGAAAGCCCAGCCACTGTAATCAGGACGTTGACCAGTTTCTCCTTTTTCTTCAGGAATTGCCTGTTACCCAGGTACGAAAGCAGCGTTGTTGTGAAAAGACCACCCAGATGCGCATCGTCAATGAAAGTACTAAGCCTGAAGCAGGTCGATCATACTAAAGCAAATAGAGCAATAAACCAACTTGTTCAATATTTCCAGATATGCGGATGGTATATTTAAAGTCGACTTAGCATTAGAAGGAATTTTTTCCGCCACATACTGTAGGATGCTGACCACATAGGGAAGCAAAATTCTCGTGCCTGAGTTTACACCTGCAAATTAGAAATTGATAAAAAGCGCTTCGTCCTAGCACACAACGGTAGCTACCCTCTGAGCTTTCCTTTTCATTATTAATGTCTTCGGACACCAGCATGTTGAGAACTCCACGAATGATAGACGATTGAGTGGCCACAGGAGTTCCAGCACTTGACAGGGAATTACATAATAGAGATATTGGTGTTTGCCCACTGAGCTGACCATCGAATTTTCTTTGCAAGAGCGAGAAATACCTAAAAAAATATAAAAGTTAAGTATGCAACCGACTCGGCATAAGAAATAATACCTTGAATTGCTGGCCAGGATACAAATAATTTTACCACAGAGACTTGAAGAACTATTTCATTTGACTGAGAGGTAAGTTTGGAATTATACGAAGCAATGATTGGCTCTAGAAGCAGGTCAAACACACAGCATAGCTTTTCAGAACTGAGGTCACGCGATTGAAACGATTGAAATAGCTAAAAACCAGCACTTAA
Organism: Ditylenchus dipsaci; assembly: GCA_004194705.1. Lineage (NCBI taxonomy): Eukaryota > Metazoa > Nematoda > Chromadorea > Rhabditida > Anguinidae > Ditylenchus > Ditylenchus dipsaci. The sequence continues at coordinate 95,589 of SADC01001290.1, read as the reverse complement.
TCATAGCGTTGCAACCAAAAGCGTTCAAATACCCTAATAAGCGTATTGAAGGACTTTTTTCTCAATGATTTCAGCATACTCGCAGCATGTCCATCAATGGAACCCACAGTGTTCAGACCCTTATTGACCAAGACACCAGAAATGAGACAGACTGCAAAGGAAAGCGAAATTTGAGAATCATCCAACGAGAAGGCCATTCTCTTTAATATGTCATCCAGAATCCCGAGCGTACTACAAGTATAATTCGTTACTGACTACCACACCAATAAACTATATACCTTTTGATTTTGTTCAGGGGCAGAGTTTTCCTTGGGTCATATGCTTCGGAAAGAGATGTCAAGGTGGCAACCAGATCCAGAGAGCGGTCCTCGTGCCTCACTAAGCCAAAAAAAAAGTTATTTAAATCAAAAGGTTCCGAAGGCAACCGTTGACCATAGCTTACCTAGCATGTTTTCGAAGGTAGTGAAGACCAATTGGAAAAAGACATCCATCTCATCGGTATTGCAGCTCGCCAAAAACGCAAAGATTGCCATTCTTCTGGTTTTTCCTCTGACTGCAACATGAGTGTGAAAACGACCGTAGAGAATTCTAAAATCAAATATAAACTTCCTGCCACTCACGGGTTTTAAAAAACACAAAGACCTCATAACGATTGGCATTAGTTGAATTCTATGTTCTTCAGAGACCACACAATTTTGGTCGTCCACCGTGAAAAGGACCAATTCATCGCGTAGCTTTTTCTCGTTCAGCAGGTTATCCAGGTGCTCTCTAGACAGGAAACAGTTAACACTGAAGGGTCCCACAACATAGATGTAACTTACACGTAAGGAAGTAAGAAATTATCTTTGTATGACGATAAACAGGACAAGGCTAATCTTTGAAGTTCTGGATCGCTCGATAACAACATCTGAATTGACTAATTTTTGGTAATTAGCTCCAAAAAAGTTGAATAGAAGCAAACCTCATTATAGATCTGACGAATTTCTGGCTCTCTAAACACAGTTTTTGGACTGGAAAACTTTGCAAATACAGCCAGAAGAGCTTTGAGCGCCAATATCACATCTTTCCATTTGACGGCTGAGGTAGTTGGAGCAGTTGGCTGAGCTTCGCTATCCTTAGAGACTTCTTGGTTTTTGAGATTCTTGATTTTCGGAAAAAGATCCTGGAATCGAGAAAACTGTGAATCAGCCTTCTGGAACTCCTCCCTGAAAATTTTATCCATCGCGTCATCACTCAAATCACAAAGGAAATGAGTTTAAATACCTGTACAAATCGATAAGAATGGGGGAGAGAATCTTGGTCTTGCGCTCAGCCAAATGTGAATGCTTCCACAGATACTTGAACAGTTGTACTCGAAAGGCTCCATAATCGGGCTTGATATTCTCATTAAGCATCTGATCCCTGGCAATCTTGGAAACCTCCAGCAGCAGCGTTTTTGCGGAATAATCGATGATGGAGGAGATGACGCCAGCCAGACCGACCATTTTGGAAACAATCTGAATGCGCTCCTGCAAATAAGTAAATTTGAATAGTTTTTTCCTCTTAAATTTAGCTGTCGAACCTCTTTGAAGTTTGTTGCTGTAGTATCGATTACTTCATCCATTGCTTTCGGCATGCGGAAATATTCAGCTTGGATATCTTTTTCTTCATCGCTTGATTCTGAACTAGTGCATGAGAAGCTTTTTTCTGCTATTTCACTGGCTTCACTGCCCCTTTCAAATATTTCATCAATATATTCTTCTTGATTCTGTTCAGGCTCCATTTGAATTTAGATGATTTGATGGCTGAAAATTGAGTGATGAATTACGGCAGAAGACTAATTTATGTTTTTTCAAAACCACTGTGCCAAACTATTTGGCATTCACCATTTAGAAGGGGGGTTAAGAGGATTTAGGCTTTCCGTTTGCTGATTTTGTCGCTTGAAAATTGTCACCAGTGTTGTCCCACAGCCCTTAAAGGGCCTGACCTCTTCCTACTCGGTGGTCCCCCGCCAATTCAAAAATTTTCCCTTGATTATTGGACTTCTGTACGGATTTTTCCGCCACGTTTCTAACAAAACTAGGCCTGAAATCAAATTTTAGGCTTAGTTTTGTTGGAAACCTAGCGGAAAAATCCGTACAGAAGTCCAATAATCAAGGGAAAATTTTTGAATTGGCGGGGACCACCGAGTAGGAAGAGGTCAGGCCCTTTAAAGCAGGGTGCCCATATCGCCCCCTTTTGGGGCGTTCGCCCCTTTTTGGATATTTCCCCCTTTTTATTTTGAAAAAAGGGGGCGAACATTAAACGTTTTTCCTTAAAGTTTCCACTTTTAAAAGGTTTTATGCCACTTTTTATTGTTTTCTTATTTTACTAGTGTCTATTTTGCTAGTAATGTAATTTGTGTGCCACTTTAAACTTTAAAGTTTAAAGCCAAAACGTGTTACATTTAATGCTTTTCGTAATGCTCTCATCTATGTCAAGATCAACACTGATTTCGATTGCATCGATGTTTACGACTACTTCCTTTCCAAGAAAAATTTAATGAAGAAAGCCAGGTCCAGTGAGAAATATGATTGGTTTAAATGAGTTTGTGTTGTTGTTGAATGGCTCGATTGTTTTCTGGCTGAATAAAGTGTCATAAAATATAATTTTTGTTCATTTTTGTCTTGATTAGTTTGACGCCCCTTTTTGGCAAATTTTTTCTTATAAACGCCCCATTTTATGATTGTACGCCCCCTTTTCCCAAAAACGATATGTGCACCCTGCTTTAAAGGGGCATGCTCGTGTAAGATGCAACACAATTTTCAAAAAAGAAAAGGGAAAATGCCCGTAAAATTTTTTGATTTAAAAAACAATTTATTCTAGCTTATAGGTCCAAAATCTAGACACTGCCCAGCCCGGATATTTCGTAATGGGTACAATTCTGGTATACCCCAGCACTCAATTCTGGTATACCCCAGCACTCGATTCTGGTATACCCAACACTTTACCCCACAATTGAAAGCTGAGGATGTTAGCTAGACGATGGTGTAAAAATTCTTGGTTTAGTTCACAAAAATGTATACCTTTTAATTAAAATTGATTGAACCTTTTAGAGTGAAAATTGAACGCTCAAAAATGATTCAATTCTATTTTAATTAAAAGATGTGCATTTTTGTGAACTAAACTAAGAAATTGTTACACCATCGTGTAGCTAACATCCTCAGCTTTCAATTGTGAGGTAAAGTGTTGGGGATATACCAGAATTTAGTGCTGGGGGTATACCCGAATTGAGTGCTGGGGTATACCAGAATTTAGGCTTCGTGATGTGTCTGCAAAAAAGACACAAATTTTAGTGTTAACTAGGGTTGTCGATTCGATTAATCGAAATCGATTAATCGCACTCATTAATCGAAAAATTTCGATGATCGATTTCGATTCGATTAATCGAAAATTTCGGTTATTGATACGATTCCATTATTAATGGAATCTTCTGTAGTCTTAAGGTAGCCTTTTATATCACACGGAGAATGTGTACACATGGAAAAGCCAAAGTCTGAAGTAATTGCTGAAAAGAAAAGTCTGAAATAATTTCCAGAAAACATTTTTAGACTAGCTACCCCAGACTCAAGGTCTTTAAGTTCAGAACAGTTATGTAAAAAACTAGTTTGAGTAACATTCCAGTTTTTTTTAATATTGCCGTATTTACAGTCGCGGACAATTGATTGGCGTCAGCACATATATTTTTCTATCTTGTTGATTTTGAACGTAAATATAAATGTTTTCGAAAAACCAAATACACGGTTTTGTAGAGCTCTTCAAAGGCTACAAAACTGTCATTACACTTTTCTAAAAAAAATAATTTTCTTGGTTTGTTTTGGGCAACTTTTAAGAGCGTTGCATTTTTTTGCCCGACAATTGATTGGCGTCAGAAAGTTTTATTGGATAACAACATAACAATTTACATCAACATAGCTTGACAATGTAAGCCCTAAATCTTAGCTACAATTTGGTAGGACAAACTCTTCTTTTTGATTATTTCGAGAAAAGTTATGATCATCAATAAAACGTGTCGATTTCTAGTCAAAATCAAGTAAATGGAAGGAAAATGGTTGTTCGGTCGCATAAATACTGACTTTTCTTGAAAGTTTCAATATCGAAAGTTATGAGTTAATGCACTATTTGAAAGCTTAATAATTTTTCTACAAAATGACATATCAGGCTTTTTTTGAAAATCGCACAGGGCTGAGAAACGGATGGTTGAAGTTGAAAGAAGTGAAAATGTCCCAAAATAAGGCAAAAATAGAGGTTTTTTACTTCTTTCAACTTCAACCATCTGTTTCTCAGCCCTGTGCGATTTTCAAAAAAAGCCTGATATGTCATTTTGTAGAAAAATTATTAAGCTTTCAAATAGTGCATTAACTCATAACTTTCGATATTGAAACTTTCAAGAAAAGTCAGTATTTATGCGACCGAACAACCATTTTCCTTCCATTTACTTTGATTTTGACGTTTTTATTGATGATCATAACTTTTCTCGAAATAATCAAAAAGAAGAGTTTGACCTACCAAATTGTAGCTAAGATTTAGGGCTTACATTGTCAAGCTATTGTTGATGTAAATTGTTACCGTATTTCCTCTAATAAGCGCCCCCGCTCTAATAAGCGCCCCCTCTCGACTTTGAGGGTCTGGATCTCAGTGTAGAAGCAATATTTTGCAAAGCTGTTTGATACGTTTTCTTAACTCCACGAGCTCTACCGATTTCACTTTTTAGATTTTGGTTGAGCACCCGAAAATCTCGAAATCGAATTCCAAATTTTCCGATTTTTGGGGGTTTGAAAAATAAGCGCCCCGGGGCGCTTATTAGAGGAAATACGGTATGTTGTTATCCAATAAAACTTTCTGACGCCAATCAATTGTCGGGCAAAAAAATGCAACGCTCTTAAAAGTTGCCCAAAACAAACCAAGAAAATTATTTTTTAGAAAAGTGTAATGACAGTTTTGTAGCCCTTGAAGAGCTCTGCAAAACCGTGTATTTGGTTTTTCGAAAACATTTATATTTACGTTCAAAATCAACAAGATAGAAAAATATATGGGCTGACGCCAATCAATTGTCCGCAACTGTATATAGAGATTACAAGCAACAATATTGACAGAAGTTTTTTACTTTTTATTTTAACGGACGACCAGTTGGCAGCTTACAGACGGCCTGAAGACGGCCAGCAATAGAAAATTTATATCCTATTTACCATACGCTGAACACGATAGCAGTCTCAAAAATGCCAATTTTTTCACTCAGTTTTGAGATACGGGCCTTGGAATTTACGTACTCAGGGACACAAAAAATTTACACGATTCCCTCCAATAGAAAACCACCCCCCTCTATTAAACCAATTAGGAAATGTGAAAAAGCGAGAATCTTAAAAATGGTGCAGTTTTTATTGGGCACCCTGTACACAGTCCACTGGAAATGCACGTATTTACGGCACGAATTAATGCTATTAAATCTCATTTTCAAGCCATATGCTGCACTACTGCTACTATTATCCACTTTAAAAGCTGTTTGCGAAAGTGTCTTTTTAATTACTTTTTTGTTATTAAAGACAATCAACCTTTTGTTTGTGCAGAACTAGATCATATGTCGTGTAATGAAAAGGCAAGTCCCTAAAACAATAACAAAAATGTATACAATTACTTCCACTACAACGCTCTCTTTTGGCGCAGCTATTATTTCCACCTTTGTAAGTGTGATTTTAAAGCTAGATTTTGCCCAAAAACACTTCTTTATTTTCAAATTGCTTATGGACCACCACCTTTTCTTTTAACCTAAAACATGCTAGAATAATGTTTTGAGGGTGCGGTCAACACTTTTTAAGAATTTTTTTGACCAAAAATTGACTTGTTACCTAACGGTTGAAAAAGTTTAACAAGATATGTTTTAGGGCTTAACAGCATTCCGAAAAGTGGTTAAAGCATAAGTTTGGGCAAGTACGGCCAAAATTCAGAATCCTACGGCCAATATAAAAAGAGTAAAGGTCTATACAACGGCATCCCCAAAATTCCGTTCCAGCCTAGTGTGCGACACTTTTTTTTTAATCTCATTCTCAGACTTTTTCATGAAGTCTGTTCTGGCAGTCTAGTCCCAAAAATTGCGAAAATTCCGATTTTTCTAAGTGTTTCACAGAAACAAAAAAATTTTCACTCTAAAAAACAAAACCTCGATATAACGTCACCCTATTTTCGAAAAGGGGTGCCGTTTTATCGAGATTTTCTTCAAATCTTTGATTTCTGTAAGACGATTGTCAAATTGGAATCCTTGCCACATTTGGGACTGGACTATAACAATAGAACTGGCAAAAACTTTCGAAAATCGAGGTAAAAAAAGTTTCAGACCCTAGGCGTAAAAGAACTTTTGGGGTGCCGTTGTATAGAGGTTTGACAGTATACGGCCAAAATTAAATATAATCCTTTAAAATAACACATTTCTTAACTAAAAAAGAAGCATTCCATTCGTAGTCCCTGTAAACCCTTTTTGTATTTTCCTACCTTTTTTTCACAAGTCTTATTGACAATGGCCATTAAGAGATGAATTGGTTGAGCAACTTTAACAAATACACACACCGTTTGTTGCTTGACTTTGTCCCTCCGAAAACAAACAAGTAGTTTGTCGGTATAGGCCATTGGTTGCCCTAGCTGGATAACAACAGCTTAGCTGCAAGGCATTTGTTTGATGTGGTCCGGGAGTCTTGTCTCCATCTACTTTTGTTTGCTTTGAATCAGCCGAAAATGGAGTGGTGGACAACGGAAGTTTGCAATAAGGACTTAATACACGGAAGGTATTTGTTGCATAATGTGTTTGAACTTTTGTGTTTTCTTGTAGGTTTTGTTAAGCTTTAGGCTTTGAGGATTTGCTGCTTTTGTCGGGCAAAAGTTTTGATAGAAAAGGCTCTTTTGTAGTTTTTTGTGTTATCAAAATCTGGGATATTATTTCAAGGTTAAATTGTCTCTTATAAAGTGATCATAACAAGACAATTGCACGGCCCAACTTCCCAACCGCGAATTGTCTACATTTTTAAATTTAAGTCAGAACTCACAAATAGGCTGCTTTATCAGCGTTTGGCTAAGTTCAACCCAAAATTGCTGATTTATTTATGCTCAAAAGTGCAATAAAATCGAATAGTTAGGAACACTCTTTGCTTAATGCTGATTTTGAACAATTTTTACTTTGGAGCCAGAGTTTAAGTCGCAGAGAAATTTTGAGGAAAAAGATTAAAAAAATGTCGATAGTTAAGTTAATATTTTAATGGCCATATACTGAATCTATTGCATACTCTTTAGATCTGTCAAATAAATATTGCGTCTTCTCCGGGCCGAGCTGGCCGGCCTGAGCTCATTTCTGGTCACAACACATTAAAGTAAGGGTTTAGTCTGCAAAAAGATAGTGAAGTCTATAATATGCACTACATATAGAAATAGGAAAGAAGCCTGATTCCGTCCCGCTTTGGTCATGCAGTTGATACCCGATAAAACACTACTTTGATATAAGAACACATAACTTTTTTTATCCGAATCATCTTCAAAATGATTCGGGTTTCTGAGGACATTTCGCGTACTAAATAACTTAGGCTATATTGAGCTCGAGCTATATCCACTCATCAACCCCCGAACCACCCCCATTCACTTGAACCTGAGCGCATTCCCGTTCAGTCAACCCCCCCCCTTCAAGTCAAATCACCTTAGTGGACCAAGGCAATTTTTTTTTGAAATTTTTTTATACCGTATGGTCCAAGTTCGCCCCGAGTTGTTTTTGGCCATAAATTTTTTATTTAGCAGCATTTTTCCGAGATCTTTTTTTTGTTCGAAAGAACATTGGTTGGGCAAATTTTTGGCATACAAACCGCTTAAATTTGTGGTCTAGAAAAAAGTTATGGCTTGTTGAAAATTACCCCATTTTCCGCTCAAAAACGGTCATTTTGCACTAATTTTAAGCAATTTTTGACTGAACCAAACACAAATTAACAATATGAATGGAATGACGCGGCCCCACGATTCCCTTTTTGTCAATTGCAGCCCAAACTCCGATTTTCGGCGATTTCATCGGCTCCTCCCTATACCAATGTGGATTTCTGTCGGACCAGTAGCGGAAGCAATGATGATTAACGTGACCGTGCAGATGAAAATGTGCCTCATCAGAAAATTCCAGATTATCCAGAAATGCTTCATCCATCTCTATTCGAGCTAGCTGATCCCGGGCGTGTCGAACCCTCTTTGCCTGACTTCTTCCGCTTATTCACACTTCCTGTTTCGAAGATTTCGGTCCACCATTGCTTGATTGTTGCTCCGTCTGGCGTCCTAGCATGTCTTCCGAACTTTCTTCTGTACTTGATTTGGACAGGCTTTGGCTTCCCATGCTTTGAATACCAGATGACACTCCAGACTTTCTGCTCGATCGAGTAATCGATATGCCTAAAAACAGTTGTTTGAAACTTTCAAAAAATGACCGTTTTCGAGCGGAAAATGGGGTAATTTTCAACAAGCCATAACTTTTTTTCTAGACCACAAATTTAAGCGGTTTGTATGCCAAAAATTTGCCCAACCACTGTTCTTTCGAACAAAAAAAAAGATCTCGGAAAAATGCTGCGAAATAAAAAAGTTATGGCCAAAAACAACTCGGGGCCAACTTGGACCATACGGTATTAATAATTTCTTTGTATACATGTGATTAAAAATTATTTTTGTTGATACTATAGGTGAAAAATTAGTGCAATCAAAAGTTTTCAAAAAAAAATTTCCTCAGTACCCAAACGGATTTGACTGAACAGCTCAGGTTTAAGTGCTCCATAACTCACAGACAAAAATTTATATATTTTGTGTGATTTCTTGAGATAATTTCACAGAATAAAAAATATTTCGATACTAGATTTGCGTCTAGGACGGTCGATTTGCATACAAAAGTGCTTGTTGACTTCATAATCAACTGTGTAATTCATTCTTTTTAAATGATTTCTGTCTTTCAGGAAATTTAAAATTTGACAGAGAGTTTGATTTGACAGAGAGTCATAACAAATAGGTCATTCTGAGTGCAAGTCCTGTGTCAGATTTTTTTTGGACCAGTGAGAACGTCATATTGAATTATCTGCGGTATCACCTCCGGCAGAATTCTCGCCATGTCGTTTTCTTGTTGTCGCGTAGTTTTAAATTTTCAAATATTTCATTTTTATTGCATTAATTATTTAGTGTATTTCACACTAAAGATATTGAAATTTGAGATATTTGATTGCTTCCATCCTCAATATGTTTTACCGCCACTTCCTGGTCCATACACACTTCACTGAACGCACATAATCATAAAGTCTTTCTACTTTTCTGGAAGACAATTTGTGCCTAACCAGACCAACAAATGTTACCTTGGTCACTTTGATGAATTCACCAATTCCCTCGTTCACGCTTTGCGAAAATTAGAGTGTTGTATGAAATTTTTTGTGTTTTTTATGTGGACTTCATCAGATTTATTGCATACTGTATTGGTAAGTTTGGTGAAAGAAAGCATTGAATTGGAAATTGACTTTCTTAATTCATTGACTACCCCAATTTGCGGATACTGGTGCTCTATCTGTTTATTCTTCTTTGCATACTGTAATCTTTTAAATTTTGTAGTCTAATGTTGAGACTTTTATGTTTTTGGCGGTAACTGTGTTTGCTCAACAACTTGGATTTTGATTTAAATCGATGTGAAATAATAAAGCTGTACTAACCGAGTTTTTTTTGAAAAAGTAGGTGGTAAAGTTAGGCGGTACCGCACCTCACAAAAATGACTCTTCACAAAGTGCCATTTACACAAAAAAAATTAAATTTAAAACTTTCTTTTTCAAAAACTGCCATTTCAAAAATTTGCCATTTCACAAGACTGCGTTTTCGCAAACTGCCGTTTCAAAAAAGAGCAAAGCTTTTTTTGCCGCTAATCGTACAAAAGAGTATTTATCGGTGTTTTCTGATCGTAAACTTTGGGCAATACTTTTTTGTACCAAATCTGATTTGTACCAAAATTTCAAATTTCATAGTCTGAAAATGACTTGGATCCGTCCGAATCTCACCCCGGATTGGCCAAAAGCCCCTGAAACTTGGTTTTTCGGGAGTTGACTAAAGGGGGGGTAAACTTTTTGCGAAAATTCAATTGAGCGGATCAGAATTCCGGTCCGATCGGCTGAATCGCTCAGAATTTCAGGTTCATGGTGGTTTTGAGTGTTTTAGGGTGGAATTCTGATCGACTCAATCGAATTTTCGCAAAAAGTTTATCTCCCCCCCCCCTTTCAGTCAACTCCCAAAAAACCAAGCTTCAGAGGCTTTTGGCCACTCCAGAAAATTAGGTTTGGTACAGAAACAAGGAAATTTGGTCGTGAAAACCCCCACGTAACCCCCCCCCCTGAAAGAACCCCCTGAAGTACAGATCCTTTGCTCAACTCCGTCATGGCTTATTCTTCGCCAAAGGCCCGATCCAGTCGCTTAGCTGTATGCATCAAGAGAAGCACAAATTTACTGTCATTTTAGCTCTTGATTCGCTCGCTCTTTATTCTTTCATCTTTTCTTGATTGCGGCTGAACGAATTCCGGAGAGATACACACCATTTGGCTTACTTTTTCACCGGTTGGCTAACTATTTCTTGTCCCCGGGCTTGTTCCTTGCCTCTTTTCGAGCTTGAATTGCGAGTAATCATGGTACCTACAAATTATACCAAATTTCATTCCGTCAAAAAATCAAAAAAAATCGTCGATTTTAGTACGACTCATACACCAATAGATAGCCCAGACATTCAGCTACAAGAAAAGTCAGACCGATATCCGTATAGTCAGAAATTTAGACGCTAGAGGTCATTTAAAGCAAACAACTGGTATTTTTACGAGTAAAATTAGGGGTTTTTGCGTTTTCTGTCTAACTTTTGTATAAAACCACCCAAATTTGTATCTTTTGCACACTTCTTTGGTACGAAACAGTAGAAAATTTACTTTTCTATCGGGCTACAGCCCCCATTTTTGAGCTTTCAAATGTAACACATAATTTCAGACCAGTTATAGTTGCAAAGCGAGGGGGTGTGTTTCGGTATATTTTTCGAAAATTTCATTAAAAACTAGGGTTCGACATATGTGGCTAAAAAGCCACATTTTGGGCTTTTGGCATTTTCGCGCAAATTTCAAAATGCGAAAGCCACATGAAAAGCCACATGTGGTTTTTCATGTGGCTTTTGCATTTTGAAACTTGCGCGAAAATGCCCAATGGCACACATGTGGCTTTTTAGCCACATATGTCGAACCCTATTAAAAACTTAAAAATTTGCTTATCTTTGAGGTGAGTGATGACTTATGTGACTTGATGTGAGAAAGCTTTTGCGGATAAGTTCACCTAAAACAGATAAGAATGAAATCCGTTACAGAGCTGGGGTTACTTGGAGTTACATGTACAGAAATCACAGTCAATTTTCGATTTTTTTATTTGGTGCAAAAATCATAAAGTGATTATGATTTTGAGTTTTAAGGGGCTGTGACGTTAGGACGGGCTCTTTTTCCTTTCAGGACAAAAAAATTTTCGAGCTAGGAGGAGTTACTTCAGGGGGTTATTTCAGGAGGGGGGGGTTACTTCAGGGGTCACGTCAATTTGGTACAAAAAGAAGTAAATTAGTTACAAAAAAAGTATTTCCCGTAAAATTTTTTATTTTCACATGAGCATGTAGCCCGGAATCTCTAGTTTCTAATGAGCTATCAACTGACTCGGTGTAATTATGAAAAGTTTGAGAAATACCCGTTTTTATGGAACAACTCCTGTTTCTCAAAACGGGTATTTCTCCAACTTTCACAACTACATCGAGTCAGTTGATAACTCACTAGAAACTAAAAATTCCGAGCTACATGCTGATCTAAAAATAAAAAATTTACGATCAAAAAAACATCGATATATGCTCGTTTGTGCGATTAGGGGCAAAAAAGCTCTGCCCTTTTTAAAAACTACCATTTTAAAACACGCCATTTCAGAAATCTTCATTTTCAAAAACTGCCATTTCGAAAATGTCATTTCGAAAACTACCTCTTCAGAAACTTTTCATTCTTCAATTCCATTCTGCTCTCCTTCATCATAATATACAGTTACCGTATTTCCTCTTATTGCTCGACAGTCAAGCTATTTTCAAACCCCGAAAATCAGAAAATTTTTAGGTCGATCTTGATATTTTCGGGTGAAAATTCAAAATGTGAAAAGTGGAATCGGTAGAGCTGGTGGGAGTTAAAAAAATGCAATAAACACTTTGCAAAATAATTTATCTGGCCGTAGATATAGGTCCCAAAAGTAGGGGGTGTCGAGCAATTGGGACATGTCGAGCAATTAGAGGAAATACGGTAACTCAACCCCGTAAAACCCCAAGCGCACACGCTGCCTGCACAAAGAGTATGAGTTCTCTAACCATTTTCAGGCTCAGAGAGCTCATACTCTTTCAAACCCAAAATTTGGAACCCAAACTTGACTATAATTTTTTCCTTGCGGACAAACATTAAAGGCATGAACACAGTTGACGGTTAACTGTATATTGTGACGAAGGAGAGTAGAATGGAATTAGTAGAGGAAAAGTTTGTGAAGAGGCCGTTTTCGAAATGGAACGTTTTCGAATCTCGCTGCGGCATTCTGTTTTGTACGAAATTTGATTTTTTTTCTTATTTTGTGTGTGAAAGTTTAACCCTCGATCACATAGGCGAGTCGAGGTCGAGCTCGTGTTTTCTCAATCTTTTTAGTGATCAGAGAGAAATTGTTTATAATATATTTTTTTAATATTTTTTCTATACTTTTTGTCATTCTTTATATACTAAACGAAAGCTTAGATTGTGAGCTATCTTCTACATCGGAAATTATTTCATTGATGTGATAAAAATGAATGTAACGGCACAAAAGTTGGAGGCTGGTCGAGGTCGAGGTACCTCGACCAAGACCTAGACCACCCTGGACATCACATTTACTTTTGTCACGATAATGAAATAATTTTTGGTGTAGAAGATAGCTTGGAATCTAAGCTTTCGTTTATATAAAGTATGACAAAAAGTATAGAAAGATTTCTCTCTGATAACGAAAAAGATTGAGTAAACACGAGCTAGACCTCGACTCGCCTATGTGAGCACCGGGTAAGTTTTTTTGAAGTTATAGCATCATTATGAATTATTCACTAGATCAAATTTGAAATAGCTAAAATCACATCACATTTTGAAAATCCTCAAAATTTGACCCTCAAATTTGGTTATTTAAAACAGTAGGGGATGGTGGAGATAGTACACAGTCTTAAACCCGAAATTTTGGAATTTAAAATTTTGATTTGAAAATTCTTTAAATTTTTTAAAATACGCTCTTAATGCAAAAAAAAACTAAAACTGACGATTGATTAAAAATTTTGAGTAACTGACCAAAGATCACTATGATTCAATCTTAACCTGACTACTTCACGGTGAAGTTTTCACCTGAACATCACATTCACCTAGCTCAGCCCAATCGGATGCATCGACAGAGGCCAAGATTGCAATCGACGTGCCAACTCCTGAAGATAATTTTATTACCAAAAAACTGTTAGCAGAAGTCTTCAAGGCATCCACTTGTCTTCAATTGGAGTTCATAAAAAGTTAACCGAAATGTAAATTTTTTGAACCAAAGCACTGTTGCGTTTTTGACGGCGGATCGAAAAACTAAAACCTCCACTAGAAAGCTAGAGAACTCAAGATTCCATGTCAAATTCCGTTAAAGACAATAAAAATTTTAACAAATGTACATTTTTGATATTTATTTTCTTCAACGGAATTCGAAATTTGACATGGAATCTCAAGCTTAAAGAACAGTTTACTTAATCTGTTCGAAAAGCTACTTTTTAGTCCTGGCAGTAAAAATATATGAATTTGTAAAAAATGTAAAAAAAAGATGCGTCGAGCGAGAATCTAACCTGCAAGACGAAAAATAGAGTGTCAACCGATGCCACTGTGCATTCATAGAGTGTGTAATTTTTTTAGCATATTCTAGTTGCTAAATTTTGCTACTTTCAAAGTTCAAAAAAAACAATTTTGTAGTTTTCATTTTATAAATATTATCAAAAAATTTAACACATATAATAACTATTGATCACTTTTGTTTATCAAAAAACTAAAAAACCAATCAAAGCAATATTCAAAATACCAAACAAAAACATTTTTTACCCAAAAAATTGTCTGTCTTTATCTTTTGAAGCAAAAAAAATTAGAAAAGGCAAAACAGTTTTAGCACAAAGGATTTTTTTAAAGTCATTTGATGGTTTCTTTTTTATTCTTTGTTTGAGGATAAAAGAATTATTTTCGGTGGCGCGTAATAGCGGCTGGTCATTAGACTGGATGGGAAAAATGCAGAATAATAGTAACCCCTTTTTTGCTTTTGGTTCCTCCCAACTGTCAATTGTGGAAACAAAAACAATTAAATGTTCCATTTATTCTTCTTTTTTCTTTTGAAAAAGGCAAATTTTGACCTCTGTGTAAGTTAGAGGAGCAGGTTATGTGAGCAGGAAATGATCCTTTGTGTGTTTGAAAAATCTTAGTTTTAGAGGAAGAGTGAAAAATTGGGCAATGATATTAGAGAGAAAAGCAAAAATTAAATTTTGGGTGAAAACTTTACTATTTTTAGTTGCGGCATGATCGAGCAGAACAAAGTGAATATATCTGAATGGCTAAAACCCCTAGGAACCAAGGTATTTTAAAACGAATTTTCTATGAAAACACCTCTCAAAATATGTAAATCCCCCTCGAATTTATTTTTTACCCCCTCAAATTTGAATTTTTAGTGAAGTACTGCAGTAAATTTTGCGGGAATCCGAATTTTATAGTCAAAAAAGGACTTGGATCGCTCAGAATTTCACCCTGGAGCGGCCAAAAGCCCATGAAAGTTGGTTTTAGGGGGTTGGCTGAAGGGGGGTTAACTTTTGGCGAAAATTCGATTGAGCGGATCAGAATTCCGGTCCGATATGCTAAATCGCTCACATTTCCACCCCAAACCACTCAAAACCACCATGAACCTGAAATTCTGAACAATTCAGCCAATCGGACGGAAATTCTGATCCGCTCAATTGAATTTTCGCAAAACCTTTACCCCCCCCCCTTCAGTCAATTCCCTAAAAACCAACCGAAATTCAGATCCCGCAGAATTTACTGCGTTTTCAATTTGAGCCATAAAATAATTTAAAGGAACGTTTTCAAATGTTTTTTGTCTTGAAAGTGTGGTCCCCGCCTTTTGCAAATTTGAAATTGACCGTGTAACGCGCTGGTATGCCCCTTTAAGCCTCAGGGAAGGTGGGTAAACAAGCGAGTAGGCATCCCAACTCTTTACAGGACCTGTAGGATATCTCAACCACCCATATGGTTGAAGTACCACCGGAGCTTCAACCACCTAAAAGGCTAACCCTCTACCTAATGATGCCCTGCGCACACGTAGTTTACCTAAAGCGGAGAGTTTATGAAAGGTTTTACTATTCTAAATCTTTCTATCTTGGACTAATTTTCAGCAGTATATGTTTTCGTAGGTTTTTTTGAGAGTCTATTATGATAATTAATATCTTGCTCGTGTAACTAGGCACCAGAGTAACTCATTAAAATGTAGTTGAAAAAAATCTGCATTTTGAAATTTTCGCTAAATTCTCACTGAGATGAGAATCTCACTCTCAGCGGTCTAATTAGAGGAAAAAGGGTAACTGATGAATTTAATTTAATTTTAATCTAATTTAAGTCATCCTTTCTTCTACTCAAAATCATGTTCTTGGCATTGTGTTTTTGGTGCATTTTCGAAGACTACTCTCAAGCAACTCACCACTTTGTTTGTAGCCAGCAAGATGAGCTACAAAATGGGTGATAATTTGCCAGAGTGAAGTCTTAAAAAATTGGGCGAAACCTCAATACTAAAACACGATTTTGAATTGGAGGTGTATTTAATTAGAGAAAATACGGTAATCCGGCTATTTTAGGCTGAAATTGGATTCGACCACGATCCTGTCTTGCTTCTACCAATATTGAAAGCTGGTCAAATTTTGGGTTATCAAGTTGCTTAACACTTTTGGGCTGAAAATTTATATATTTTATAAACTTTTCTCACCCCATTCTCAGCAAAAGTCCCTGCTATTTGCATTGTGTGGATTTATATTGATATTTATGGTTGACGGGGCTGTAAATTTGTTGAAGCGAAACACTAGGCACCTTTTCCAACCAATTTCACACACAAAAGACAAACTTTTCTTTCAATTCTTCCCCTTTTTTGGGTGCCGCAAAAACAAACAGAGGAAATAGTTCCCATTTCGGAAATTTTTATTTCCATTTCTTTGTATTAAATTGAACAAGTCGAGCCGGGAAAAAGTGAAAAGAAAACAATCTGAACAATAACAAGGTGTGCTTGACTCTGCTCTTGCTGCTAAAACTCAAAAGTACAGCGCAAAAATAGATTTTTTCTGTGTTTTCACAAATTTCATACACCACAAAGTCCAGATGGACTTTTTTGTGCAGGTGGACTTTCTGTATTTGGCGATCATTATCGCTTGAACTTGTTTTGCTAGATGGTTTAAAAAATTAGCGCTAAATACGGTGAGTTTTTTTATTTTCGGAAAATGCTAGTTAAAAATGGTAAAAATTGATCTTGATATTGGTCTGGTGAGAGCATAAAAGCGTCGATTCAACCGCAAATTCAATTTGACTTAGAGAAAACCCCGTGAGATAAGTGTACAATTTCTAGTATAATATACCAGAAATTATACAGTTATTTCATGGGTTTGATTCGGAGTCCGAATTACCAAGGAACAAAACATGCCTAAGATGCTTTCGCAAATGTCCTTCAATTTATTGTGGTACAAACTTTTTTGTTGAAGGAGAAAGACTTTTTATTGCCACGAAAAAACTTTTTGTTGCAGAAATTTTTTTCATGCCGCAAAACGGATTTTTACCGCAAAACGAAATAGACAGAGTGACATAAAAAGTATTTTTAGCGCAGGGCTCTCATTCGTTCTTTATTTAGAAGCTTATCCATTATTTGGGACCTCAAATTTTTTAGAAATTTTGGCGCTAGTATAGAATACCCCTCCCAAATCGGACCTTTAAAAATTGCTGTAACTACCCTTGCAAACAACAAGTTTAGGCTTAGCCCTTAGGCTTGGGGTAGGCCAGCGTACGGAAGTTGTGACTAATGAAGAGTTTACGCATATTTTCCGGGGTCTGGGACATAAATTTGGGTACTTTTTACTAAAGTAAAAAAAGTGAAAATCGTTGGGGGGGGGGGGATATTCGCTACTAGGGTCGAAATTTTGAACTTTTACGTCAAAATATTGATTTTCGGTACTTCAAATCCAATAAGCACTCAATAAAATGGCACTTTTTGACAAATTGTGCTTTATTTCAAAATTTTGAGTTGAGAGCCGTGTTTTAGCGGCAAAAAAGTTTCACTACAAATTTTTTTGTTACGATAATACTAGCTAGCTGATCTCGAAGTATTGAGAGAAGATTTCAAGAGCTTTCTCCAGATATGGTTAAGCATACAATCAAGAGTTATTGACGTCGTCTCCGCCAATGCATTCAACTTCAGGGCTGAAGCATTGAACAGTAATATGGCAATTTCGAATCAAACTTGAATTTTCGCTGTTATTTTTCATCGTTATTTTCGTTGATGTTATGTTGATTTACCCGGAGTTTCTTCTTTTAAATAAAAAAGAGTATATATGTCAAAAAGGGCGAAACCTTGGCCAAATTTTGCCTCGGTCCTTTTGTTGATTTTTCGAAAAATTTTCGATTTTTCGAACTTTTTCGAAATTAGGTGGATCCTTGAGCGCAAATTAGGCCAGCGGACGGACTCAAACGTGTTGTTGAAACATATTTTTTGTACTTTCAGAAACAAAAAAATGCAGAAAAAATCAAGAAAGAAGACCAAGGCAGAAAAAACGGTATGCTCCTTTCTGACATTTGTAGAAAAAAGGCGAAAGTTAAAAAAATCTGGCGAAAGGTGACCAAAGACGGTTTGATTACAGTCAAACTTTATATACCAAGCCTATATATTGCATCAGGGCAGGGCCGGTCCCTTGCGGGATGCAATATAAAGATTTGAATGTACTACTAAGAGACAACTCATTTTCTGAAAATAGATCTCTGTGATAATCAAACCCTAAAAATTCGCCCAAAAAATCTTTTGTAAAATTTTTTGTTGTTGAAAGTATTCTGAAAATCTGTCTTCTTGAAAGCACAATTTGCGCTTTCAAAAAAGTCAGTAAATCTGCTATTGTTCCTAAGGTGTGAACAATAGCAGTTTAAGCAAAACAAAGAGAAAAGTTTAGTCGCACCTTGGCTGTCTTTGTACAAATGCCTATTGTTTTTGTGAGTCTTCTTTGTGGAAAAACAATGAAAAACTTTATTTTTACACATTTTTCGTAAATATTTTAAACACCCAAAAAAATAGTTTCTATTGAAAAAGTCGTTTCTGAAAAAAAACATCATTTTTAGTAATTTTAAGTCTTTTGTGATTTGGTAATTTTTAAAGTATTTTATTAAAAGCAAAAGTCAAGGTACTTTAAAGTCAAGGTAAGTACTGGTACTAGTTCGGTTGCATCTCGCTCATTTATTTCAAATATTTTAGAAAGATTTCCGTGGGTTTTTTTCGAGTCTCGATTATTTTCTATCGAAAATTCGATAAAAAAAAACAAGCTAGAATATTGAGGTCATTTCTTTGTTTTTGTAATTGGCATAGAACACATCCTCCCCACCTCCAGACAGTGGAAAAACGTGTGGTGAACCCTTGATTTAGCTTAAACACGGCTCTTAAACCCGGTTTGAGCTCGTACACCTTTAGGCTTACTTTTCGCTAAACCGAAATTGAAAAATTATTATGATTGAATCGGTCCCTAAGGTGTACGTTAGATCCAGAGTCGACTTTACCCACAGCTTCACGTTACAGTCAACCCTCGATTTAACGCCCTTCTTGTGAGCGAGCCTAGAGGCCGTTAAATCGACGGTATAGTTGTCTATATATTTTCAAAATTCTAGCCAAATAGAGGCCCACAGAGGGAGCCGTTACATCATGGGTCTTTAAATCGAAGGTTGACTGTACTTATACTTTTTCGTAGTTTGTTTTTCCATAGTCTTCAGCCTTACAAATGGAAAAATTCTAGTTGAAGTTCCGGGAATTCAGTAGAGACTCCAATTTGCCAAAAATTCAAAACTAAAAAGGATAGGATGTTAGCCGAACTAGTGCCACTAATTTGTATTTTCTACAAAATGAAGTATTACATCATTAACCCATACAACAAGTAAAAAAATATCAAATGACAAAAAAGTCAAATTGCAGTTGAAATGCCTGCTTTAATTTGTGCAAAAAATATTTTAAAGTGACTGGAAAGGACATAAAGTCAATAATACAACTGGTAATGCTGCTACTATATATAATAAGACAGTGTTGCTTTGCAAATACAGTGGATAAGTGGGAGTTTACCACTTAAATTCGATTCTGGTGTCTCGAAATCAAAAAACTTAAAAAATCGCGGGAATTCAAACAAAAAAACCGAAATTTCATAGAATTTGTGTTTTTTTCAATTTTAATGCGTTTTTTGTATCCTTCTCAACTGCTTTTTCAATTACCCACTCTAATGCAAACGCCTGGAATTATTCTATAACAACCAGAAAATCACCTTATTTATAACAAAACAATTAAACAACTTTTCAAAATTGCAAAAAAAGACTTTATAAATTTTCATAAAGTAAGTAATTTAAATTCAGACTATGGCGGAGATCTTCATTTTAAGCAATAAATATTATAAAAAACAGTAGTTTGTTCTTAAAGTTTGTTAGAATTTGAAATTAAAAACTTATTTTGGTCCAAATCAATACCGTAATTTCACCAAAATGCCAAGCTTTCTCATTTTTTAATTCGCGCTTTTCTTGAGCTTTATTTTTAGGCAGTTTCTTAGCATTTAAAATATTTTCACGTTTAGGCTAAGTCTCAGGCACAGGGATGGGAAGCTTACATTAGGACAAGCACAAATCTGTAGCAAACAGCCGAAGAATTAATAAAATTATTAAAAGGCGCTAATTTAAAAAACTTAGAAAAAATTTGGGAAATCTTTTTTGAAAATTTTCCCAGGACCAAGCTTTTTCACAATATTTCAGATCCACACAAACTTTTTTCATGAACTCGACAAAAAATCATAACAAATTTTTCAAATTCACATCCAAAACAACACTCATGCCTCCTCATTTAGACCACTACAAATGCTTGTAGTACCCGGATTGGACATACTGGCTGCGGCAGCCGCTTGCAGATACTGCTGTTGTTTCAAAGCACAAGCCAATAGACTCCTGTTGATCTGCAATTGTTGCTGTTGGTGCTGGTCAAATCCAGAGCCAGCATTATAACTATTCTCAGGAGAAATACTCGAGTTGCTGGTCGGTGGCATGCCGCCAAAGCCAGAAAATAAACCAGGGTTAGCCGCTGCCGCAAAAAATTGCTGGGCGTAGTAGCCGTTGAGCAGCTGCTGGGTGGGGTCGATAGGCAAAGGGGTGCCACGTTCTCCAGAGCCATCTTGGCCGCATTGAAAAAAGCCATAGGATTGCTGGCCACTGGACTGCAAAAAGTCCTGTTGGCGGAGAAAGCTTGGTTTTGATGCGCAAATTTGGCCATGGCGGCGGCAAAAGACCCTGTTCCTGTGGATCCAAAATCTGGGGAATGCAGCTTGGGGGCTTGCATGTTGGAAGAGCTGAACTGGCTTTTGATAGAACAGGCTGAAGAGCTGGGAGTGGGGTTGGAGGAGGTCTGGTGGATGTTGGAGGCACTGGAGTTTTTGGGCTTGCGCCTGGGTCGGTATTTGTAGTCAGGGTGTTCTTTCATGTGCAGAGCTCGGAGACGTTTGGCTTCGTCGATGAAGGGTCTTTTCTCGATGTCGCTCAGCTGTTTCCAGTCCTAAATTAATGTTGGTTGAGGTTAGGGTTAGATTGGGTAGATTGGGACAAGTAAAAAATCTACCTGGCCTAACCGCTTTGAGATCTCGGAATTGTGCATCTTGGGATTTTCCTGAGCCATTTTGCGACGTTGTCCGCGACTCCACACCATGAAGGCACTGAAAATATTAGAGCTTTTTGTGGTTTCGGTAGTTCAGAGTATCAATTTTGAATATTTTTTGGAGCAATAACCTAAAAAAAGTGTTCATCCTGACTTTTTTGTCAGCTGAGCTCTTTTGAAACTGACATATTGTGAGAATATTTTAGCTAAATTGATCGGTGAAGCCAACGGTTGTGTTGTTTGGTTATACGACACTAGGGTTTTGAGTAAGCGGGGAGTGAGTTTATGACACTAACGCCGATTATTCTATATATTTTGAAATCATTGGTCGAAAATATCTAAAAAAGGGTAGATATGAGATATTAACTGCTTTTCCCCAAAAATACCTCTTTTTCTAAACCATATCTTACTGCTCCATGCCCGCAAAAAGTATACGCTAATTTTACCTTTACCGAATTCCCCGAAAACCTTGAAAACTCACTTCATCGGTCGTTTGACATGACTATTAAGTGCAGCAGCTCCCATAGTATGTTCATTAGCCGCCAAACCCAAGCCCATAGCCAGAGCATGAGGCATCTGGGCATGTTGGAGCAGCATGGCCGCTGGACTTTGGATCTCTCCATCGCTGACACTTAAACTCCTGTCGTCTGTGAACTCCCGCATGCAGGTGGAATCATTAGAGAAGTGGGAAGAGGTCTCGGACCTCCTCACCTGGTCCTCTAGCTCCTCAACATCACTTTTGTGCAGCAGGTACAGCTGCTGGTTGACCACTGAAGGCTTGGAGTCAGATGGACTACTGGATACCTGTATGAAGTGGACGGGCACTTCTGTCATCATCTTGTCCAAATTTTTGCCAAAAATAAAATAGAAATAGCAGTAGAAGTAGTAATAGAGGAATAAATTCAGCCGGAAAATGCTACTTTTGCTCGCTTGCTTTCTGTTTTACAAAGGTTTCCTGCAAGTGACACATTTAATGAGATGTTGAGAGTTTTGCTTTTTTAAATTTTTTGTTGTTGAAATTGTATTCGAAGTTTGGTTTTTTCAAATAGCGGGTAATGGAAACAATGGGAGTGTAAAATGAGGGATATTTTGGTGTGTTATAAGCTCAAAGTGCCAATAATAGCGGGAGCACAGGAAAATATAAAAAAAGCATTGATAGTTAGTTATTTTTAAAATTTTTTGATGTTTTTGTAAGTAAAAGTAGATACGTATGTGCATTTTTCGTCTACCTATTATGCTACCCTTATGTATAAAAAGGTAATTTTATCAAAAAATATCCAAATTTTCAAATATAAACCGAGATATGACTAAAGTCGGATTATTGCTACTTGAATATTTTTATATCCTAATTTCAAGTCATATTTGAGTAGCCAGGCAATATTGTTGTGATATATTTGGAAAATTAACTATTTCAAAATTGTTCAGACAAAGAATGGGATCATAAGTGAGTATTTGATAAGTGATATATGGACCCACTGATATCCACACCATAATAAGCAGAATAAAATAGACAAAAAGTAATAAAATTAATAAAACATAGCCATTCATAATTACACATTGTAATTCGCAATGTGTAATTAGCAAATATTAAAATTACTGTAAAACATCCACCGCTATAATTTAGCTGTAAAGAGTTTGAAAAAATTGCTTGAAATAATTTTCATCACGGAAATTTTCAAAAATTGAGGCGTTAATAGAATTCAAAAAGTAAAAATATTTGGTTAAAATTTCATTTCTCATTCTATTTTTGGCCACATTAATTTTTTTGAAAAAATTTAAATTCAGCGTCAAATCACACTTTTGGAAATATTCAAAAAAAATCCCACTTTTTGTAAATTTGTAAAAAAGCTAAATTGAGTGTATAATATATGTCTACTTTTTTACACTTTTAAACAAAAAATTTAAAAAGTATCTATGCTTCAGTGTTACAGACACCCCAATTTGCCGCTTTTCAATTGAATACTCCCTGTTGTCTGGTTGGCAACTAATTAGAAGTGCATAGAATGGGAGAAGCCAGCAAATAAACAGTTCCCCAACCCCTATTACTCGCTTCAAAACAGTTATAATATAAGGAAAGGATGTAATTTAGGGATTTTGTCTTCTTTATTCAGTGAATAGTAGTAGCACTAGATTATTGTTGTTACATTATTATGTGGGAAACAGCCGCAAAATAAGCGGTTTACACTCTTTGAAATTAATATATATAGACATATAAGTAAGAAGGGGGACTTCGACTAGAAACAATGTGTGTGCCAAAGCCATATTAATTGCATCCTTACCTGGGAATGGGGTTAGATATTGGTCACGGTAAAAATTGGCGAGGTTAGAAACCTTGTTGGTGCAGTGAGCATCTGAGGTGCGCATAGGGTTGGTTCTCGCTAATGTTGAAAGTTCGATTCCCTTTGTATTCGGCTTCTTTTACAATTTGAAAATTTGTGGCTAATTTTCTTGGTAATTTTAGTTTAAAAAATCTTGAATTTGTCTAAAAAATTACATAGTTTGTCTGATAATCCGCATCTGTACCCCAGCCTCAACTTTGAGGATATATTGCTCAGATGAGGTCGAAAAAATTTACACGGCTTTTTTTTACATTTACTTAAGTGCTACAAGCTCTACCAATTTTACGTTTTCGATTTTCAAAAATTCCAAACTTAAAAATTTCGAGCTTGACCCAAAATGGAAAATTATGTAAGAAAATTTGTTTATGAACTGTATGAATTACAATTTTGACAAAATAAATCCTAACTTTTTCACAAACAGAATTTACTCAAAATAAAGAAATAAAAAGATGTGCCAGCAATTGAAGTCGAACCTGAGAGATGTGTAGAAATCTCAAGCCCGACTGTTTAGTCCCTAAACTATGTATTGCAGATCTGTTCATCGAACAAGCGGTTTATAATTTAAAGTAGAGGTTGATAAGCATCCACATTTTAATGAGAACAATTGAAATTACAGGGAATACACAAGGATTAAAAATAGTGTTTGCAAAGAGAACCGCTTGATTTAAGCAAAGCAAATGGTGCTGGGAATGGGGTTAAAAGCCCTGTCGATTCCCCTGTTTGACTACTGTTATAAATTTTGAGATTTACAAAAGTTTTCTATTTTTAGTTGGTTAACTATAGAAAATAGGGCGCTAGTATAGAATACCCCCCCCCAAATCGGACCTTTTAAAATTGCTGTAACTACCCTTGCGAACAACAAGTTTAGGCTTAGCCCTTAGGCTTGGGGGTAGGCCAGCGTACGGAAGTTGTGACTAATAAAGAGTTTACGCATATTTTTCGGGGTCTGGGACATAAATTTTGGTAGTCTTTACTTAACTTTTAGAAAGAAAATGTTTTTTGGAAGGGGGGGGGTATTCTATACTAGGGTCGAAAAAAGCTACAGTTCACTCATCTATCAAACTAAAAGCCCACTGACAACTATGAAA
Organism: Ditylenchus dipsaci; assembly: GCA_004194705.1. NCBI lineage: Eukaryota > Metazoa > Nematoda > Chromadorea > Rhabditida > Anguinidae > Ditylenchus > Ditylenchus dipsaci. The sequence goes on along the minus strand of SADC01001290.1, from coordinate 71,150 downwards.
ACAGACTCCAAAATCATAAACTGTTAAAACTAAAAAAATCAAGAAAAAAAGTTGGTGAGGCAAAACCGCATAGAGCCAGGTAGGCAACCAGCCAGCACAATCAATGCGCAAAGAGCAAAAACTTTGTGTCTCTGCCTGCTACTCCAAATTCAGTAATACAAAATTGCGAAAGGGGGTAGCGCCACCACATAAAGGACTTCAAACAAAACGAAACAATTGAAATTGAAAAATTGTTGTGAATGTGGGAAGAAGACCTTTCTCTTACTAGCTATTGTTGGGTGGGGGCAGCAGCAGGAGGAGGTAGGTTGAATGGAGGCGAGCACAATGGGTGAAGGTAAAGGCAAGTGCAATGCCAAACAGTCTGTCTTTCCCAGCCTCAAGTGCCTTGCTTACAAAAGGCAATAGAAGGGGACAATAGCGACAACAATCAAGTCAAAAGCACGGACATGGACCTTGTTGGCATAACAATCCAACATATTATTATCAAAAAAAAAGGTTTAGCAGGGTTGTGGAAGTCTTGAAAGATAAGCTGTATACGGCATTTGCAAAAATTACAAAAATGATCAAAATATGTGGCTGTAACTAAACTCAGCGCTTAGGCTTATGCACTTAGGCTTATCCAAATAAGCATATTCTTAATTGCTGAGATAATGACCATTAGTCAAAATGATCATATTTCGAAATAGCGATTATCATACTTTCAATTTTTTGACCTGATTCTGACTGATTCAGTAAGATATATAAGATATATATTTCTTTGAAAATATGTTAAAACATGAAAAATTGGCGCTACTCGGTTTTACAAACACCTCCTCCTCCTAATAATTTTTAGGCTTAAATCTTTAAAAAAATTGGGCCTTCGGGTCAGGGCTGAACCCGTACTAATTTCAGCCTTTTTCATAAAAAAAGTATGGTTTTGGGTATCCCTAAAAAATTATTAGGGGGGGGGGGGTAAAGCATCTCCTTCAAATGATGTTTTTGATCAAAAAGAAAAAATTCAACTATTGTTGCTTGCCTGCCGACAATAGAGCAGCAAGGCAATAGAAATAGCATCAAAAAGTACAAAGAAAGAGGGAATTATTCAATTTTGTTGTCTAAAATCCCCCTTTTCTTGTAAAATTCTTTTGTCTCCATTCTTTGTTTTGCTTGCCAGGGTGTTGTTGTTGTAGTTTCTTCTTCCCCTTCAGCCACCAAATCCCCTTTTTGTCAGTCCACTGAGATGGGAGAATGGGTTGCGAATGGTCCCCACTTTTGTGTCCATCACAAAGAAAGCCTTAACAACAACAGGCAAAAGGGTGTGTGTGTGAACCTTAGATTGTAAATAAAATTTTTGAAGAAAATCTCTCATAAAAAAACGCATGCCACAAATGGGATTCGAACCTAATCAAAGTTTTTTTACGGAACTTTTTAAAGTAAATACAGTCGAACCTCGATAGTAGATACCCCCAAAAAGTTCGTTCCCTAGTTGGGTCCGACACTTTTTTTAGCCCGATTTTCAAAGCTTTTTTTAAATTCTGTTTTGACAGTCTGGTCCCAAATATCGTGAGGATTCCGATTTTGCCGATCGTTTTTCAAAAATCAAATATTTTTGGCTCAAAAAAAGCAAAACCTCGATAGTAGATACCCCTCTTTTTAAAAAAGGGGTATCTACTATCGAGGTTTTGCTTTTTTTGAGCCAAAAATATTTGATTTTTGAAAAACGATCGGCAAAATCGGAATCCTCACGATATTTGGGACCAGACTGTCAAAACAGAATTTAAAAAAAGCTTTGAAAATCGGGCTAAAAAAAGTCTCGGACCCAACTAGGGAACGAACTTTTGGGGGTATCTACTATCGAGGTTCGACTGTAACACTGTAATTTCTCTAATTGAAGCCCAACTCCTTAAATTTTGACTAAGATTTTAGAGTTAACGCTGGTTTTAATTGATACTTTTAAGATTTTTTGGGGTGGAACTTTATAAGCCCGTGGGTGGTCAAAAAAACAACAAGCGAAAATAGGAAATTTCTAAAACGAATACATTTTCGACCTGATTTCAACATTTTTACAGCAAAACCGCGCTAACTCAACTTTTAAATTCATGAAACTTTTTCCTATACCTATTCTTAATGGGTCGGCCAATAAATCCGTAGGAGAAAAAACTCAGTTAAAAAAGGTTTTGAAACAGAACAAAGAAGGAAAAAAGATGATCAAAATGAGGGGTGAGTCAGGGGAGCACACCTCTCTATTTATTTCTTCTTCTTCCTATTTTCTGCTTCAATTGTCTCTTAATCACCTCTTAAAAACATCAACAATAACAATGGTGCTTGACTAAATGGCACAACTATCTAGGGCTTTTAAACAGTGTCAGAAGTTGAAATTCTCTGAAATACTAAATACTAAATACAAATATATTTTGGTGAACGGTGGTCTCCTAGAACCAGGTTTGAACACAGGGCTGCCATATGTTCTTTTAAATATATTTGTCTTTTTTTCGTGATCCAAATCTTTTTTTTTTGAAATTTTAGTCAAAATCTTTTTTTTTTGCTTCAAAATGGCAATAAGCACTAGATAAAATGCACTTTTTTCATGAAAAATAGTCAAAACGTCCTTTTTTGCCCAAATGTCCTTTTTAAAAAAATTTGAGATGGCAGCCCTGTTTAAACACCTTATTTTTTTGGTAGAAGCCCCTCTCCAAAGGTGACAAAATCTATCCATTCTAGAATGCTTCAAATTTTCGTCATTTTGGCCAATTTGGTAGATACCTCCAACCATTGATTGTATGATGCTCTTAACAAGATTTTTGGCTTCTTCAAGCTCCATAAATTTTCCGGCCTGCTCAAGCCCCTGCAACCCCAAAGGCGGCGTAGGGGCTTGGATTTTAGGGGGGCTTAAATTTTTGGATATTTGTTGCTAGACCAACTAAAGACAACTGGAAAAAGACCTAAAAATTAAGATAAAAAGTGTCTAACTCTGGCGGGAACGTATTTTTTTGGAAATCAACATATCAAAAGTCGACTGTAGGGCTCTTTTTTGTTGGATTGGAGTTCACAGAAAATTTAACCCCGGCAAAAATATTCTTTAACACGGGAAAGGCTATACGTCCTGATGAAATGTCCTTGTGCAGAATTTCACGGTAAACATGATGTTGAAAAAAATTTGAAAAAGTCACTTTATGGTGGTCAGCTGCCTTTGTGAACAGATCAAGTCACAACTTTTTCATATGCAACTTCAAAAGGTAGGCTTGGGCTAATTTTCGTGACAAATTGATCTAATTTTATGTGCAAAAGGAAGCGCAGATAAAGAGCTTTCAAATGACATATGGTTAAGGTATTTATGACAATCGAATTAAAAAATATTTGGCTCACAGAAATTATTGTTTTTTTAGAAGTGTGTTTATAAAAAAGATGCACAAAAAGTGCATCTTTATATTATTTAAATGCAAATTTTTTCAAGTTTTAAATAATTTTTGTCTCGAACGGAATTTGAAATTTGACAGTGAGTATGGAACCAAATGGCAGTTTCTTTAGTAAATCGACCATCCGGTGTCAGAAATTCAGGTTACGTTAGCGAAATCAAACTTTAGATCAATATGCTTTCTGGAATATACTTTTGAGCGCTTACTTAACACTCCAAAAAAGTAGTTTTGGATTGATTCAAATCACTATCTGGTGCAGTTTTTCTTGCTCTGTCGAATGATTTGGACTTTAAACCAAAAAAGGGCGTTTTCACACTTTTGGTGCATCTTTTAGTATGAACAACGTTTTAGAAAAAAAACGATGATTTCTGTGACCCAAAATTTTTCATTCGATTGTCAGAAATACCTTAACGATATGTCATTTAAAAGCTTGTAATCTGCGCTTCCTTTTGCACATAAAATTCGATCGATTTATTACGAAAATTGGCATGTCATACCTCTTTGAAGTTGCATAGGAAAAAGTCGTTAGTTGATCGGTTCACAAAGGCAGCTGACCACCATAGAGTGACTTTTTCACATTTGTTTTTCACCATCGTGTTCAGCGTGAAATTCTGCACGAAGGCATGCTATCAGGCCGTATATTCTTTCTCGTGTTAAACGCATTTATGATCAAGAGACGCAGTTAAGGTCGTGCGCATCTCAACCCTAAGCCCTCTGCGCCCCTCCAACCCTCCCTGGTGCACCAAGGCGAAAATTCAATCTTATTTGAATTTTTTTGGCTTATTCAAAATATTTTCTACACAATAACACAGTGTTTTATACTTGTAAACTTTGAAAATATAGCAAGAGCATGATTCACAAATCGTGAACTTCAACAGAGAGGATACAGTAGCTATCTAACAGAAAGAGATCTTTAAAATTGTGACAAGCTTTTTCAAGAAAAGACAAAAAATGATATTTCTTTTTAATTACACCATACAAAATCTCTTTGTTTGTGTCCTGCTACAAGCTTGTTCGGCTAATCACTTAAACTTTTAGACTTTTTTGCCTGAAAAACGTAAATGGATAGGACTTTCTTTAATTTCTTTAAAAAAGGTTTCTTTTGGATAAAAACACTTTTTTATTAAAGATAAAAATGAATTACAGCACTTAATTTATTAACTAAGTTATCTTTTTCGAGCATTAGTTAAAAAAAGTATACAACTTTTTTTGGCTAATTTTGTGCGCAAGATAAGAATTTCGGTCGAATTTTTTTCACTTACCCACCTTATTAATTATTTTGCTTGCCGATCTATTTTTTCACCAAGACAATTAACATTGATGAAAAACAAATAACTAAAATGAACAATAGTGCTAAAAACTAAAATTCTAATTCTCCACACAAAATTGGACGACTTTTGAAGGCAGAAGTTGTGGTTTTATTTAGTTTCAAAAAGTTACGATAACATTTATTAGAATCTATAAATTTTTCAAAACCAAACCTTTTGTACTTTTTAAAATAAATTGCCTTATTCATAATTAGAAAAAATTACACCTAATTTTACACATTCAACGACATTTTTCTGTATAATCTTTATTATTTCCTCTTTTTTGTAAGGGACAAAATTTGTCGGCGCTAATGGAGAATCCGGTGCAAATTTTGCCTTGGGCCCCCCTGTTGATTTTTTCCACATTTTGCCTTGGTCCCCTTGTTCTTTTAAAAGTGAACATGGTGATTAAAATGATTATGGTAAACATGATCACCTTAAGCACCATGATCATATTAAAAAAAAACAGGGGTGACCAAGCAACTTTTCATAAAAAAATCAACAGGGGGACCAAGGCAAAATTTGCACCGGATTTTCCATTAGAGCCAGTTTGTCTATTTTAGAATGCCTTGAAAGCTTATGATAGGTGTTTACAGTCGAACCTGGTATAAGGCCACCCCCGCTATAAGCCATCTCGAGACCGATTTGATTGGTCAGCAAAGAAACTTGCCAAAGTTCATCCTCGATATAAGGCCACCCTGTACAAGGTAACCCCCCCCCCCCCTATATAAGGCCACCCTATACAAGGAAAGATTCTGAAAAGTGACAATCAAGAGAAAAGTAAGAAGGCGGGCCGTCCGAATTTGAAGAAGTCAAGAATCTTGCGAAGAGCATCATGCAATCAATGGTCGGAAATCTCTATCCAATTGGCATGGCGCCAAGACGATAATAGAAACTATAAAGGCTGAAGACTACAGAAACATCAAAAAGTTGGAAGAGCAAGGAACGTGCAGTCCGGCAAGCGTAATGAAACAGAAAGAAATATTATGGGCACGCAAGTGCTGCAGCAGCGCGGTTGCAAAGAATTTAATGTAGACATAAATAAATTATATTTTGGGTGAATGGACATTTGGAAATCTAAAATTGTTGGGTATATTTTGTCACTTTTGGGGAGAAGAATTAATACAGACGATATCGTATTTAAAACGAAAAATATATGACTATATTTCAATTAAATATAAAAACTATCAGAAAGTATTGGAAAATAAAACAAAACAAATTTTTCAAAATCGCTAAATTTGCCTCAGAACACGGATTGGCTTTTGAAATCACCTTTTTCTTATTCTTTATGTGTGTTTTTTCTTACAAATCCACATGTGATTTTATTCCATTATTTATGCCCTTTTTGACTGTTTTGAAGTACCGAAATAGTAGTTGGAGCAAAACTTTTTATTCCTTTTGTTCTGCTGCTACAAAGGTTTGTGCTGAGACAACAATGGAGAAAAACATTCAGACTGGGATGTGTGAATACGAATAATACAAAACAACGGGGTTTTAAAATTACTAAAAAAAAAAAAAATCACAAAAGGTTAAAAGAAACCCACAACTTTGACAAAAGAATAATTTTTGAAAAAGATTTTTAAATTGTTTTTAAAACTCTCCCTAGATCTTTGTTTTATTAAAAAATATTTTTGGACTTTTTTTGAAATCCAGAATTCAGAAATCCAAATTTGAAACCAGAATTTCAAAGATTGACTTGGTTGCTGAGAAATGGCCAAAGTAAGATCAAAGATCCGCGGTTTTTCACTTATTTAAAAATAGTGTTTAAACGACTCCTAAGTAATTTTTATATGCTTAAAACGATAAAAAAAAGTTATTTTCTGACATTTTTCCACACAAAAATAGATTTTTAGAAAAAAAAAATTTAAAATAAAAAATTTTTAAAAAAATTTTTTAGAAAAAAAATTGTAAGTGGGTGTGCGCATCTCAACCACAAGCAACCAAGCTTCCTGCACCCCGAAGGGGCGCAGGGGCTTGGTCGGTTAGAGATGCGCGCACGCACTTACCTTAGACATGATTTCGAGCAAGACTCTTAATCGAAAATGCACAAAGAGACTCTTTTTGCCCAGCTCCAGTGACCAAAACGGGGTAGAACACCTCAATACAAGGTAATTTGCCTTGGTCCCCAAGGCAAAAAGTCAAAAAAATTTTTTCCAAAAATACCATTTTTTGTGTGGAAAAATGTTAGAAATTAACTTTTTTATCGTTTTAAGCATATAAAATTTACTTAGGAGTCGTTTAAACACTATTTTTAAATAAGTGAAAAAAACCGCTCCCTCCCCCAACCCAATAAGTTCGGGTCAAATTCTAATTTGAATTTTACTGGTACCCGCATTTCAAAATATTCCCATCAGCGACGCGCATGCAAAAATATCTGTAGTATCGTTATTTGAAAGCTGAATTTTAAAAAGTGACTTTGTTGCTGAATATGGCCAAAGTTTGCCGCTCAAAAAGTTTTCAACCTGTCCCCTAACTATTTACAGTTAAGCCAGGGCTCCCATTTGGTTTGATTAATCAGAAAAGGTTTTATTTTCATCGAAGAGGTTTGATTTCGGCAAAACACACAAACAAATTAATCTAATTAACAGGTTTCCGCCGACATTTAGCATATTTTCTTCTGCTTTCTTTAATAATTTTTTCCTGCGGCGCAGTTTTTTTTTCAAATTTATTTGTTCTCTAGTGTTCTGCTCTAAAAAGCCTCTTTTGAAAGAAAAGCACATGGAGCAGTCTGCTAAAGCGTTTTCAGTACACTTAAAATGATTAGTACTGATTTTTGTGTGTTTCACGAAAAATCTGATTTTTTATCCCAAATATGATTTTTTCTAAGATTTTTCTGATTTTTGTAAAAAACATGGGAGCCCTGGGTTAAGCTTCATTTTTTTAAATCATGCTTACGTTTTTATTTCTGAAGAAAAAACTGAAATTTGAAGAAACTAGTAAATGTATTGGAAATTCTGAAAATGAACTAGACATAATGGGTTTTACCCAACTGGCTTTCAATTATTAATTCTAGAAAATAAAAGGACAGTTGTTCAATTTCGATCAAAAAACCTCTTTGATTAAAACAAATTGAGCAAAAAATAATAAGAGCCAGCCGCTATATCAGTATAAAGTATGATTAATGGAGAAGAAAAGAGGCCGAAGTCTTCTTCGGCTTTCAAGGCCGTTAATATGCAGCTTTTATTTAAAATTAAAACTCTCAGCGGTAATATTTTCAACCTTAACTAATAATAACAAATAATTTAAAAAAATTAGCCAGAAAGGGAACGTTCATCTATGTAGGATTAAATTTGCGAGATTTTTCTCGAACTGAACTACGATTCGAAGCCCACAAACTATGGAAATATGAGTAGCTGTGAAAAAAATTCCTATAATTTTGTCCTGAGACTATTTCCCCTTTAACTGTATCTCAGAATAAAGGAAATTGCAAAAATCAAAAATTTTTTTTAATTACAAAAGAATTCGAAAAGTTTGTACGCATGTGGATTCGAACTCGTGCAATTATTCACAATGAATCCACATTACAACAAAACAAAAGTAAACCAACAAAAAAAGTTCCTTGGTACTGTACAAAATAGTAGTCAAATTTGTGGTCTGTGTCCAAAAACACCAAAATCAAAACAGGAAGAAAAAAGCTGAACAAAAATTTAACTCTAAAACAAACTTAAAAGGAAATGCCTTTGAGGGAATAAAACCAAAAGAATGTTGACAATAATGGCGACAAACAAAACAGATTTGCCCTTTTTATTCCAACCCACTTTTGTGTGTGTGTGCATAATAGAGGATTGTGGAATAAGAGGCGGAAAGGGGTGGAGTCAAAAAGGGGGCTGTCTTACACTAAAGCACTCAACTAACCACATCTGATTGGTCAGATAGGGCAAGAGGAGGCTACATTATACACTTACCGATCTCAACACATATTACTCCTCACAAAACTTTAGAGGTATGCTTTAAGAGGTAGCACAGAAAAAGTATTTAAGTTTTTGCCCGAAAAAATACAGTTTTCAAAGTTGGAACTTTTGGGTTCTATCTTTAAGCAGAAAGTTGCGTGTCTGTATTGTCAAGCTGCTGTGTTCCTCAGGACAATTTTTTGAAGGGCGTTATTGGAAGAGTCGAATGTATTAGGTTAATACTATTGGTTAATACTTCATTAATAATGAAACCGTAGAGTTAGATGCTGGTCAGAAAATTTGAATAATTATCGGAAAAAACGCCGAGAAAAAATATTTTGAAAATTTAGCGTAAAAAGTTGCGTAATCTGTCTAACAAGAGAACCTCGCAAACTGTATAATCGAATTAACAAATTCTGAGTTTGCCATCTTGTACAGTATAGTCGATTTACTATATTTAGCCGTAGGCATTTTCGGTAATATAAAGTAAAAATTGAAATCTGGTGATTCGAGAAAAATCAAGCCAAAATTGCCTAAGTCCCCCTATGGGTTTTCTAAAAATATTTTTTAAAGTCTTATTTCAACATAGTCACACCCTCAAAAGTTCGATTCCTAGCTGGGTCCGACATTTTTCAAGCCGTATGTTGAAAAAAGGTGTACTTTCAAGCTGGGTATCAATTTTGAGAGTGTGACCATATTAATCTTTGACTATAGAAAAATATTTTTTCAAAATCCACAGAAGAATTTTTTCCAATTTTCGCATTTTTTCGAATTTAGAGATTTATTTTCACTTTCCCGACAAAAATGCTTTCGGTTATATGTGCTAAATACACTATACTCTACAAGATGGCACTCTTCGAATTTGCGAATTGAATCGTGCAGTTTGCAGGGTTCCCTTGCGATCCTAAAAATGTAAGGCGATACACCAGGATTTAGGCGATACGGTCAGCCCTTGATTTCAAGAGAGTCCGGCCAGTTTTTATGCTAAGATACGACCTTCCGTCTTATCTACCGTGCGACTTGATTGAAGGAGGTCCAGCAACATGCCTTTTATTACAAGGATATACGACTCCAACGTGTTTTAGGACCTTATGTATTAAGGTCATCTTTGTGGAAACAGCAAATTAAAATAGCCTAAGAAGTATTTTTATTATAGCAGCGCTACAGTGAAGTCTCACTCAACCCTCAACTATAAAATTTTAACTAATAATAACTGATAAAATATTGAAAAATCAGAACGAACTTTTGGGGTGATGGTTTATCGGGACTTCACTGTAACAATATAACGTGCCGGCAAAACTTGCAGCAGTCGATTACCGTATTTTCTCTATTAAACGGACCCTCTCTGATAAACGGGCTCCCTCAAGGACCTATATCTCAGCCTCGATTTTTTTTGCAAATCTGTTTTTGGGCTATCTTAGTTGCCGCGAGTTTAACTGACTCCACTTTCAGATTTTGATTGAGCACCCAAAATCTCAAAATCAACCCAAAGTTTTCCGACTTTTTTGAAAAATAAACGGGCCGGTCCGTTTGTTAGAGCATATCCGATAAGACATTTTTTCCGTCTTATGTACCCTGCGACTTGATTGAAGGAGGTCCAGCAACATGCCTTTCATTTACAAGGATATATTCACAACGCTTTTGTGATGTCCTGGGATGTTAACAACTATAATTTTTGCCAATAGCAAAGTCCACTACAAACATATTTGACTGGGAATCAAGATTTTAAATGGGATTTAGGCATTTAACACCCTTGAAAAACAGAATACATAGTTGTTTTGTTTTTTCTAACGACAGTTGTTTTTCTTTTTGAGCTTAAAAATAAATATTTCATGTGAATTTCATGCAATTTTGACGAAATGAGGATTTCTTAATCATTTTGGATTGATTAGAACTACCGTATATATTTTTGAAAAAGAGTGGTGGATTATCAGAAATTATTTTTTCAATGGCTTAATTTGCAAAATTGTTGAAATAGTTGAAAAGTGATCAGTTGATTTGTGAAAAGTGATAATCTTTTTGTGCCTTCCAGGTACTGTCATGAAAAGGATTGGTTAAGCGACAGGCTTAGCGCCTTTCGCATAAAAATAGAGCTGGAAACTGTTCAAATTAAATTTCTTCAAACAAAGTCATACATAAAAAAAAGCTAGTTAAATTCTGACCTGATAAGATGTGGGTCAAAACAAGCGTTTGATATTAGAAAAATTGATTGAAAGTACTATGAACATGCCCGGCGTTTAATTTTTGGGTTAAAAATCCAAAGTTAATCGCCGGGCATGTTCAAAGCACTTTTACTCAATTTTTCTAATATCAAACGCTTGTTTTGACCCACATTTTATTTGGTTAGAATTTTACCAGCTTTTCCTCTATACATAATTACTTACAAGGTGAATTTGATCTGAACGATTTAGAGCTCTATTTTCATTTCTACTGCCCGACGCTTTGCCAGGTGCTTGCAGGAATATGGTGTTTGCGCGCAGGGGTACGACAAAAATTTGAATTGGCGTGGACACTTCTCTTTCGTCTCTCACTATACTCTTTGGAGTCGTTCGAAATAACTCCGAAGAGTACAGTGAGAGACCAAAGAGAAGTGTCCTTTGCAAATTCAAATTTTTGTCATACACTGCGCGCAAAAAGCACGGTCTTTTAACCAATCATGGTCATTAACCGATTGTCACTAATCGATAGTTACAAACTGATAGTATACACTTTTTTGTGTGTTTTAAAGCCTGAAACGTCAAGAAAACATGTTTTCAGGCGGGGGAGGGCAATTTTTAAAGAAAAAAACTTTGACTTTTTGACTTGGGACCAAGGCATATGGTACTGGAGAGTATGGAGAATATCTTCTTTTTTATTTATTACTTATTTTTCTTATTACAAATCCTTATATAAGGAAATGTCCTCGCACCATAAGAGCAATAAGCAATGGATAAAATATCATATTTTTTTTAAAATGTCATTATTTTATTTCAAAATTATGAGTTATTTTTAGATCTGTTTCGGTCCAAAGCCTTTTGGGGTGAGTACGTCAAGTGTAGTCTAGCGCCATTAAAGTGACAAGACAAGGATACTTTATTAGAAAACATACTGCTAATACAAAATCTGCTTCGAAAATTTAAAATTAAAATGTTCAAATATATATTAACTTCAACAAAATAGAAGAAAATTAAAGTGAGCAATGCAGAGAATTGTAGGCAGTTAAACAAAAAAGGAATCAAAAACATTGTCCTGCAAAAGACACTCTTTTCTCGACTTTCACACACAAAACAAAAGACTGGCCATTACCTTAGCTGCAACAAAATAAATCATAAATTGAGAAAAGACAAGAACAATTTTCTAGACTGATCAAACCATTTGTGGGCCAGCGCAAACTATTTTGAACGGATAGTTAGCAGAGAATAAAGAACAGTTTTATCAATTTTCGAAGATAGTGAAAATCACAAAATAAAAATTATTAAAAATTGATTTTGGGAAATCAATGTTTTTAAATAAAATAAGTAACCTTTTTTGTTTTTTATAGATATTTTGAGTTTTTAAAGAATATTTGCAATGCTTTATAGACATCCAGCTTTCAACTTGAATTTGAATAAAACTAAATATGACTTTGGTCACTTAGCTAATATACAGGGCTTTTAAATGAGCTAGTAGCAAGCTACATCTGATATAAATATGTTACATAGAAATGCTTAGGTAGGCACTCAAGTCGATACTCGATCGAGTATACCCCAACCACTCAATTAACCTTGACTCCCACCAGTCAATGAGCTTGGGGGACCAAGGCATTTTTTCATTTTTATACCAATTGTTTTGAACGATAAGAAAAAGGGCAAATATTGTTTTTAAGACTTGTTTTTTGAGATTTAAAAAAAAAAACCAAAATAAATTTTTTTGCCTCGATCCCCTGATTTACTTGGTGAGGGGGCACTTTTAGTTCTCCCCCCCCCATACTCGGATTTTTCGAAAAGTGACCAAAATCACCTCCCGGTTAGAGATGCGCGCACAGACTTACCTCAGACATAATTCCGAGCAAGATCTTGATCAAAAATGCATTTAGAGAGTCGTTTTGCCCAGTTCCAGTAAGAAAATGTGATAAATCACCCAAAAATGACCCTAAAATACCCGAAAAAGACCATTTATCCTGAGAGACGGGAGGCAATTTTTGGCAAAGTTCAAATTTTTTAATCAGAATGTTCAGAAATGCTTTTTTTGTCGTGTTGAGCAGAAAAAATGAGCTTGGAAGGTGATTGAGGGTCACTTTTCAAAAAATCCGAGTATGGGGGGGGCTATAAAAGTAACGGTGAGGGTCAAGGTTAATTAAGTGGCGGGGATATAGGTAAATTCAGCCGATGTAGCTGTTAATAACTCAATTTAAAGCAATGCATCCTAGCTACAGATTCACAGGAAAAAATTTCAATGGAGGAAAACATTTATAGCCCGCGTTAAAAATTCCATAATGGGGGGATGCCATGGTCCCCTGTTGTTTTTTATTGTGATTTTTAGGCTTAGTCAAGGGTAGGTCAGCGTATGTTAGGACGGAATCAAACATGAGTCTGGAATACGTTTGAGTCTGTCCTGACATACGCTAGCCTATCCTTGCCTAAGCCTAATGGCTAAAAAGTCTTAAAAAACAACAGGGATCAAAGCAATCCCCCCCTTCATTATCATATAGAGCCAATTCCCGCTTTTCCCGTAACAATGAGGTTGACACTCATTGTGAACGTGCTCTTAGGATGCATTTTGATCAAGAGCCTTGCTGAGATCATATGTGTGTGGCCAGTGTTCCCAAAAAGCAGAAACAGAATGTGTAAGACTGGAGACCACACTGGAGAAATTGTTGAGGGGCTCTTTATTGAACATACTTGCACGGGAGCGGGCGCCTGAAGTCCAAACCCGCTTGCCTTTACCCTTACTCAAGCAGTGACTCTGGATGCATAAAAAAGCATGCTATGTTTTATTAAACCAAGTAAAACAATAAAAGAGCAGGTGATTGACCAGTGAGCACATCACAACAAGATATTGCCTAGTTTTGGTTGTCATTGAACAGCCAAGCAAAATAAAAAAAGAAAAAGGAAAATTTTAACCAATAACAATGAAAAATAGCATTTTTTTATTTTTCTAATCTTGGAAGGACTCTTGCTACACGAAACATTAAAAAAGTTTAATTTTGAATTATTGTCACCATTTGAACGAGCAAGTCACCCACTCCCTCAGTAACTTTAATTCGCTCCACAAAGACTTGCATAACAAAAAACGTCAAAAAAGTTCAGCCAATGTGTACCCGGGACCGTTCCCCTCTGGTATGTTTTTTGAAATTTTGATACTTAATTTGTTAAAAGTTATTTTTATAAAAAGAATCTGACATCTAGTATTAGCTAAAATTTTGTAAATAATCCGAAACGAAAAATAGAATTTAGAACAAATGCTTGTTTTGTGATATATGACCTATATAATGATGATTTAAAATCTTGATATCCCAATTTTAAGTCATATCTTATCACTTAAACAATTATTGAATTTTTTTAAATTCAAATTTGTGACAGTTTTAGCTACTAAAAAAGTTTCGAAAAAAGAACTTTAACAAATTATCAAAAATTTCCCCAAAAAAACCATGTCGAACTGGCTGTACACCGTGTTTTTCTTGTCTTTTCATATTTCACCATGCTTCCCAAACTCACTAAAGCCAACGGACTTTTTTTATTTACTCTAAGAATAAATATAAACAAGGAGTGAAAACAGTCTTTAATGTGCAAAAATAACAAAAAAAATTTCCAGAAAAAGTTTGAAAATTAAAAAATCTATGTTTTTTGCAGCATCCTGTATTTTCTACCCTTTTTTGCGCAACCCACTCGTTTGAAATACACCTTTGTGTGCAATTTTGAAAGTTAAAAAATGATTTTTAAATTTATTAGTTTTTGAGCAACAACAGTTAATGAAATGTTTATTTTAATATATTTAATCTATTTTTTTCAATTATTATAAAAATACTAAATCTATTTAAACAATACTTGATATTTTTCCTGCTGTACTTTGGATTTTTTGCTGCAAAACAATATTATTATTGTTGTGTATTAAAGAAATTTTTAAGGATTATTTGCAAATAAAATGTGTAGGATGAGCAGGATTTGAGAAAGGCAAATCCATACCGTATTTGCTGGAAAATTACCGAAAAGGCAAGCAATTCACCGTATTTTTTAGAGTTTTAAATAAGCGAAAGCAGAATTTTTTGCTGGTTTATTCTCGACAACATTTTCAGATTCGGGAAAATGATTCGGGGACCAAGGCGAATTCGTCCACCCCCCCCATTTGTAAAGCCCTTTTTGTGAAAACCCATATTTCTTGTCAGAAAAAATCAGCTTTTTGTAAACAATTGATAGTATGTCCTAAAATTCATGAGTTACCATTGGCGAAAGTTTGAAATTTTAGATTAAATTCAAAAAGATTCCGCTCTTTTTTTGCACAAAGTGTTTTTCTCGTGGTTCTTTCAATTTATTCTCAAGATTTTCTCATTACATACTCTAGTTACTTCTGGAGAAAGAATAATAAATATGATCTATTCTTCAGAACATCCTGAGCTTTGTTTGTGCTTTGTATCCTCTGTTGTTTATTTCTTCAATGTAAAAAGATTTAACACAGCTATAAACTTGTTGATCATGATATTAGAGGCCAATTTTTTTTAAATACCGTTGGTTAATTTTTTTGTGATGAAAGCTCAGCTATCAAAACTTTTGAAAAACATATATTTGATTCTAAACTTTTAATTCTTGGAATTAAATTGTAAGCAAATTTCGTTTTTTCACTAAAGCCTTAATGAAAAGAAATCTTTGTGATCTCTAAATAAACTTCCAGGAAAAGTTGCTGCAAAAATAATTACAAAAAGCGATTCCCACAAAAACTACAATTGCTATTTTCAAGAAGGAGAGCAAAACAATAGTGTAAAAAACTGAATTTTCAAGAGATTTAACTACGACTTTCAAATTGAAGAAAAATTATATCAGAAAGTTTAGAGACAGAAGCGAATACTTCTCTCCATACAATTTTGGCACTACTGTCGGATACCCCACCCAATAATTTTAAACACAGGTTATAGCCAATATTAATCATATATTTTACATTTTTAAGGTCAACAAAACTTTTTTAAAAGGGGACAAAGGGCTGTATTGGCAGGGAAGGGACAAATATAAAAATGGCATTTTTAATAAAAGGGAATAAACATTTTGATAACATTTTTATAATAAAGGGTGTCGTTAAATCGAGATTTGGATTTTTGTTGAAGAGAAAAATTTCGTGATTCTGAAAAACGATCGGCGAATCGAATCCTTGCAATATTTGCGAGCAGACGGTCAAAAGAAATGGTCAACAGTTTTCGAAAATCGAGCTAAAAAAGTGTCGGGCCCTAGGCGAGAACGAACTTTTTGACGTGTCGTTAAATCGAGCGGCAACTGTACCATGAAAGGGAATGCCAGCAAATGGTTGAAAATAACTTTTCGACCCCGAAATGGTCCCATTTCTTCCTCAAAAGTCAAATATAAAAAATGTACCAAAATGGGTAAATGCCTTTATGCCAAAATTAATTTCATAAAGCGCCAAATTTTCATGTTAGTTTCAAGCACAAACCCTTTGCTTATCAGTCAAAAGAGCCTGGTTTTTTTTGATGTCCATCTAGCCATGTGTGTGTATTTAGTCAAAGAGGACAAAAAGCTGAGTCACGTCAACTATTTGTTCTGTGTTTGCTCTATTCTCGTCTTATTCTTCTTCTTGATTACACCCACCTGATGGTGTATACGCATATTCCACAACTAAGAGGCCAAAATCAAAATTTTTTCAGGCTGTTTTTGACTCAAACAGCTTATTCACCGCCAATAAAGTAATAATATAAAGTAAAAAATAGCCAAAAAAATGATTCATTTGTTTCAGAAGGGTTAGGAATTCACTGATAAAAGTAGCTAAACACTCGCTTCCGGCCATTTCGCTGCCTTTTCGGAGTCCAATTCAGTCAAAAAGATAAGACAGGTAGAATTCTAGGAATTATGAACAAGAATCATTCTGAGTCACACACACACAAATAATTTTTTAAGGACCATCGCCGTCGCGACAATGATAATTCACACATTTGAATGCGCTCAGGACACTATTTTATTCCAATAATCTTTTTTTGATTTTTAATTGTTTTACCTAGTTACTTGGCAGTGTAGTGGCAAATTTAGGTCCAGGGCAGTTAGTGGTGGTCATTCATACTTGCATTCTAGATTCAGCTATGTCTTTTTGACAAGTATAAATTTCGTAAACCGAAAAATATTCCTGAATATTTCGCAATAAAAGTATTGTCTTACACGCATTTCAAAAATTAAATTCTGTTGTTTCATTAACGGCGATTGTTTTTCGAGGTTAGTGTGTAAATATGCAGCTTAGACCAAAAAAGATAGCTTTTTACAATTGGTTGTCCATAAGTTCGTTATAAATGAAACAGAATATTTTCGTATTGGTTTCAAACTTGTAAATCACAAATCAAAAATATCGAAAACGGGTTCCATTCATACTTGCACGTTCCTAAAAAATGAAAAGCGCCGCGGGGATTTTCAAAACTGAGCGCGCCGCCTCCGTCGCCGATATGGAACATACTGCGCGGCCGCCGGAATGCCGGAAGGTATTTGTTCTGTGTTTGCTCTATTCAGAAGGCGGGAATGCCGGAAGGCGGTCGCACAAGTATGGTTTCATCGGCGGCGGAGGCGGCGGCGCTCAGTTTTGGAAATACCCGGAGCCGGCGCGGCGCTTTTTATATTTTCGGCAAATGGGTAAGTATGAATGGAACCCATTTGATTGGCTGGTGATTTATATTATTAACAAGTTTGAAACCATACTAAAATATCGTGTCCCATGTATAACCAACCGCGAACTTACGGACCAAACCAACGTCTCGATTAATCAGTCAAATCTACATAATTGCGTATATTGTAATCTGCACAGTTTTGCCAAAAAAAGCAAATATTTTAAATAGCACTCGAAACTGTAAAATACCAAGTTTTTTCGGGCTACACAAATCACAAGTTTTTTACATACGCTAGCCTAAAAAAGAGTAGCTACAGCGAGTTTTTATAAGGAAAAATTGATTGAAAAAAGATTGCTGCCAATTATGGATGTTCCAGCTTTAAATTTAAAGCTTATAAGTTTTTTTTGTATGACCTCAGTCTTAATCATTTTATCTAATGCTGAGTGGTTTATTATATTGTGGTTTGCTTAATAGTTTGCTTAAAATTTTAAATTTAAGCCTAGACATATTTTAGCTTTGACAACATTTTAAAAGAACTTTGTCCACAAAAACAGTAAATTGAGCTAATTAGGCGAGCTGTAGTAATGTTCAGGATCATATAGCAGATGAATCCAGGCACCTTAATCGTTTAAAGGACAACTACAAGATGCCCTATCCAACAAAAAGGGGGGGTTGGTTTTCCTTGGTCCCCTATTGTTTTTACTGTGATTTTTTAGTTTAGACAAGGTAGGCCAGCGTGTGACTCAAACATGAGTCTAAGATATCTTTGATTCTAAAATATGCTGGCATATCTTGTCCAAACCTTAAAATAAAAAATGATTCCGGGGGACTAAAGCCAATTCCCCCTTCCCATAGTTAATTGAGCAGCAGATTATACCAAAGTTTAATGGATTTTCAAACCGTTCTATAAATTTCTAAAAATATAGTCAAATTTTGACTGCAAAACTGAAAAAGTCAAAATGTTAGTAAGTCTATGTAGAACTGACTCGAATCCAGTGTTGTGAGTGGCACCGGTGCGGCTCCGGCACCGGTCGCTCACGCACCGCACCGTGCCGTGAGCTGGTGCCGGTGCCTGAATTTTCACGATCGGTGCCGTGAACCGGTGCCGGTGCCGAAATTTTTGGGGTTGTCCGTGAGCTGGTGCCGGTGCCGCAATTCTAAGATTTACAACACTGCTCGCATCCCAAAATCTAATTATTTCAGAATTTCTTCAAAGATTCTGAAAAGTGCTAATCAAAAAGTAAGAAGGCAGGCCGCGAATCGAAGAAACCAAAAGTCTTCCGACGACCATCATGTAATCAATGGTAAAATAAAAGATTAGCAAATATTTTTTGCATCTCCCAATCAGTTATTAAAAAACGGCATTGTCTGCATGTCACGATTCTGTTGATTAGACTATACAAAATGTAGAAAATAGGATTGAATGAATAATGTGTGGTGGGTAACACAAAGACAGTTTCTTCTCTCTTTTCATTGTGTGTGTGTTGAATTCAAATCAAAATTGGTATATGTTTTTTGTGGCGGAAGAGGCGCGAACAGGCACTGTAGTCTTTGTGTCAGCTATTTGCGGGCTTTAAGAGCGCCGCTACATTCAATTTAAAAATAAGAAGAAGAGAAGACATACTTGAATGAAATTAATAGGCATTATACTTGTACACCAGCTTAAAATTGTTATGACCAGCTAGTTTTGCTTTGGGGTTGAGATTTTATTTCAGTTAATGAGAAAATATTTTGAGGAATAATAAAAAGATATATGATGTATTTAGAAATAAAAAAGATTTATTAAAATAAGACATATATATTAATATACATATTATATATAAAATGTATAATATTATTATTTAAAATATAAAAGTATGTCCCGAGTTTACGCGCGCGTTTCTTTACTCGTAAATTTATGTTTTTAATATCCAACTTCGTTCATTTTTTTGAGATGCTCGCAAGTCTCCGAGAAATTGTTTGATACAAAAAATTTTATTTCGAAGCTTTTTAAATGAGTTAGAGGTTTTTTTCAAAAAAATTGTAATGTTCAAAACCTCCTCTCCGTAAATGAACGACTACATTATTGAGTATAAGTGCTAGACTGTGATCTGTATCAGGGCAATTAAGTGATCAAGAACTGAATAAAAAAGTTTACTTCAGTGATGTTAAAAAATTAAAATTTTTACTTAGTAAAAATTTTCAACTTCTTGAAAAAAAATCTCGCTATAGCTTATTCCAAAGCTAAGTGTTGGTATCAACGATTACCGGAGACCTGCGAGCATCTTGAAAAAAAAAAATGAAACATATTAAAACAAAAATTTAAGGTGAAACAAAACCAAATTTGGGACACCTTGTATATTATAAATATAAATGATAAAAAAGAGGCTTCAAATTGAACTGCATTAATGCATTTGGTCTTTTTTGTCTAATAGCCTTGAGTTTTACAGATAACTCAAATCACTTATAAGCTCTTGACAAATTTTAAAAAATTCTCACCGTTTTTTTAAAATCACCCTGTAAATTTTTTATTAACTTTTTAAAAGTCGCTTACTGTAAATTTGAGTTCCGAAGAATTTGCAATTTAAATCCAAACTAAAGTGGTAATTGTAGATGTTTTCTAATCAAAAATTTAATCACCAAAATATTGAGAATTTTAAGAAAAATGTTGGATTAAAACACATTTTTCTGATAGCATACAATTATAATAAAGTAATTTTTTCTTTAAATTCAAAAAACTACTGTACAAGATGCATTTAGCGATACTTTAATTGAGACTTTAACCAAATAGCTCTTGCTGGTTACTCAAACAGTTAGTAGGAATTGAGGGGAGAAAAATGTGTAGTAACAAACTATGAAAATTTAAAACGGTTAAATTTTTTACTTACAATGATTAGCTCAATTTAAGCATGAACTTTTTTTCGGATTTTAGCAAATATTGCGGTAATAATGGTTTCCGACCGCATTTTTGAAAACAGTTGGTTTATATGTGTTCGAGGGTGACAACAATCACCTTGATCGACATAATTACTTATTAAACTATTCATATAGGTAATCCATATAACCACTACTGCCATAATCAACAAAAATAAATAAAAAATATATAAAGTGGAAGCTGGATAAACGGACACCACAAAAAGTTCGTTCCTCAGCTGGGTATGCAGGTTCAGCTGTAGTAAAATGGCCCCCGCCCTAAACCAGAACAGGGCCATTTTTTCCTTTTTCGAAAAATTTTCAAGACGAACGAATTTTTTTTGAATAAGGAAAAAACTCTTGCGACAAGAAAAGTATTTTGACTACAACTTTTTTAGCGACAGAAAAAAAGTGTTTTTGGCGACAGAAAAAAGTTTGCCCTTTGAGCGTACGCCAAAAAAAACTTGATCCGCCTGTTTTTTTTGCAAAATATTTCTTTGGCTTCGAAACCATTATTTACACTTCATCATTTTAAAGCAAAAAATTTTTTAGTAGAAAAATTTCCACAAAAATTACGTTGGTCTACTAAACTGATTGTTTTTAAGTGGGTCTCCCTTTGTGTTTTTAGGATGAGGCTTGAGGGCAATGAGGAGGCTTTTCGCGAATGCTGAACCAGAGTACTCACTAAGAATCTCGGAAACAGAATCATCGCTTATTTCCTAAAAAAATTTCTGTCGGTGCGGTTTTTTCATTTTCCAGTTGCTTATGCAGCTGCTGACATCATCTAGTTGAGGTTTAGGACTACCAAATGAGCTATTGACTAAGTAAATATTGCTTCAAAAGTTCAGACAAAAATTAAGACTCCGCCAAGAATCCTAACTCGAATTCGAGTGCGGATGCTTGGCGGATTCGTTCTTTTTTATGTCAATTTCTTAAACAACATCTACTTCATTAATAGCTCATCTGGTAGCCCTGAATTTTAGGCCCATTGCTGAATACAGTCGACATTTATATTTAATGAATTTTATAAAAGCGGCTTATTTATTTATGTAAAAGCGGTTATTCGACAATTTTGATATTTTCTAAGGTAATTTTATAAAACAATTACAACCTGAAGTCTTTTTAAAAAACAAAACGACAAAACCTAAAGCAAAAATGTGTTCTTAAACATTTGAAGCATTTGCTAAAGCTTGGAATTTGCATAATTGAAATGGGCAGAAATTAAAGTTTTTTCTGGAATAAGAAGAAGGATGTGTCCAATTCGAGGGTGTTGACAGATTATTAAATGTGTGCCAAATAAATAGATTGAATTATATCCACTTGTTTGCCAGGGATTAAAATAAATAAGTGAGTGGTTGCCCTCTCCTACCAACCACCCTCAAATTGAGTTGAGGGTATTGTCCCTGTTGCCCAAAATTCTTTTATCCAATTGTTAGGACGAGGCGACCAATCAAGTCCTACCCCAATTTGGCCGGAAACAAGAAAACTATAGCTGAAAGAATGGAATGTTTTAAAGTTGTCAACACTACTATGGTAGCCATATGAAAAACACACAGGCTGGTAGCAAATAAATGAGGGTGAACGTACTTACCCTCAACCCTGTTTGCAATGAATAAACATACCGCCTGCTTACTTTTTGGGCGGCCCCTTATTGATATTCAACTATTTCGCTTAGGCATAGCTTTAGGCGTAGAAAAGACCAGTGCGAATAAGACAAAAATCAGACGTTTGTGTCAAAATATGCGTCTTATTGATCTTTTATGGGTATCTAAGTAGTCAGTTACTTTAGTAAAAATGTGCTTATGAGAGCAGCGGCTCCCAAGTAACAAGTGCCAAACAACCGTATTTCCTCTAATATAAGACCCCCTCTAATATAATCCACACACACGTATTCATTTCATTCCAAAACCGGGGTAGGGTAAACTCTTGTCCCCATTTATTTCTACCAGTCATAGAGGTTATCTTAAGAAGATCAACCGTTTGAAAGATACAGCCAGACAATTACATGGATGCTAGGAAAATAATTTCTTTTTTGAGGCATCTTACTTTTTTACAGCGTGTTCCAAAAACTCAGGGTGGAAAAAATCTCTGTCAAGGGCTCCCGCGCACTGTTTGAAATAAAGGTTTTTCGGTGTAACCAGGATGTTAAAATAACGGCTGTGAGACCCGGTATCGAGTCTTCTCATTTTCTTGTAACCCTGGGTCTAGCTCTCCTAGCAGAGATTAACATGGTTCACGGTGCAGGGCTAACACATTACGTGCTTGATGGAAATCTTTAATCGTACGTATACCAAGACTTTTGCAGTTATCAACATACAGCTATCGACGGAAGCTGCAGTATAGATCCCCGCCCCCACGCAGAGTGCTCGGATGGAGGGAAACCTCACATTTGTGTTTCTCGACCCGATTTCATTTTCTTTTTTAAAAGCTGAAAAGTGATCTTTTGTAACAAAGTGGCCTGTTTTTGCGTTTTTAATTGATAACTGAATTAATGTAGTTAACTCGTGTTGGTGTTACATTTTCTTCTCGATGTTGTTCAATAAAGTGCTTTTTGTTACATATACATGTGAGCCAGTTTTTGCTAAAAGGGACCACTTTTATGCTAAAACAGGCACTTTTGTATAAACACGGGCCTCTTTTAATTTTTTTTCATAAACTAATACAGTTAAACCTCGGTTATCCGGCCAACGCTGGGACGGCCTCAGGGTGCGTGACTTAAAAAGGTTGAAACTCAGTGAGAAAACTTAAAAAATGACCGCTTTACCTAATGGGGTCACTTACACTATCAAAAAGTTCGCAAAATGATCAAAAAATAAAAATTATTAGTAGTTCTTGAGACCACGGGGACTGCCGGTTAGTCGAGTTTAATCTATATTGGGCCGACTTGGGGTGCCGGGACAACCGAGGTGCCGGATAACTGGAGGTATTTTTCCTTTATTTATCTGCCGTCTAACAAATCGGCTCCGCGTGCCGGATAACGAGGTTACTGGATGCCGGATAGCCGGGTTTGGACTGTAGCGGAGAAAAAAATTTAAATTGATAAGATTCACTATCACGTTAAAATCAAAACGTCTGAATCCTTTTGTGACCGACTCCACAGATCTTGTCTCATAGACCCACTCGATGATTTTTAGATATTAGTGTCAAAAACCGAAAGAATATTAAGGGCTAAAGAAACTATTTCCATTTGCAAAAAAATTTTTACGGTAAAATAACAAAACAGCGTTAGTAAAAAGTAATGTCAGCTTGTATTCTGCGAAGATTACCTCAGGTCTCTATGTTGCCCGTTTCAGGTGTAAATTATTTTCCTCAAGTTCTGTAATATTATAGAATTTTTTTTTTTATAACAGCTATTATTTGTGTCATGTAAACGGAGACAAAGTGGTAAAAAATAATAAAGGTAATAATTTTTTCAATCTCCTTTATCTACTATTTTCCAAAAATATGTTTTGAAAAACATTATTATAAAATGATAGTTTTATTAGAAAAAAAGAGGCATACAATAGTGCAAACTTCTCAAAGACAAAATATAAAAAATGTTGGCGAGAAAAGAGCAACAAGATTTAAATCATATTTGTTGGGAAATATACGGTACTTTTCTGTCATTCATGGTCCCATTGTTAAAGAAGCCATGGCAATTTCGGCTTTTTGAATTTCCAACGAACAGCTAGATTACGTAAAAATTATCATTGATTATTTTTTTGTTTCAATTTACACCTATTTTGAATTTTTCCAAATTTTTTAAGCGTTGATAAGTCGAGCTCAATGTTGCTTGTGTAATAATTGAAGAACAACTTGTCTAAGTGCAGCACCCTTCCCCTATATAAAGTGAACCACCCTCTTGAAAATGTTGTAAGTACCCAAAAATGTGAAATTTTTCGCATTTTGGCTTTGAGCCAGTGCCAGTGCTTGAGATGAACTTCAATATCCGTCTTCTCGAAACAAACTTGGGGAGGGGGGGGTGTGCACTTCTTATGCTGTCTGTTGTTTGACACTGCCAGGTTGGAAAAGATAGAAGACTGGTGCTGCACTATAAATTCTTGGTGTCGAGTTAAGATTCGAATAATAATACATCGATTTCCATGAAAAGGGACATCAAGAACAGGCAAAAGGGGCATAAATAATCAGGTTGCTGCCCGGGCACAAAGCGAGTGGGTTAGGAAGTATATACTCTTTGGTGACTTTGAGCAGAAACGCGAGTCACGTTTCTGTCCCATTTTGCCTTTTTTATTTGACACCCATTCTCGTTGTATCACAAAAATTGTTTTTCACGATGCGTCCTTATATGACTGAGCCAGTGGAGGTTTGACAGATGCCAATGTATGTGGGCGCTAGTCAACTCTAGGTCCCCCCCGCCATAAATTTGCCTTGGTCCTCCCTGTTTGTCTTTTCTTGAAAAAATGCTTGGTCCCCCCTGTCCATTAGAGTTATAATCATGATCACTTTCAAAAAACAGGGGGGACCAAGACATTTTTCAAGAAAAAACAACAGGGGGACAAGGCAAATTTGGGGGGGGCCTGAAGTTGACTAGGACCATTAATGTATGTGTTCTTGAGATGATCCTGTCCAGTTTCAGTCTGGTACCCCAAACTCCAACACTAATCACACATATTAAAATTGAGCAATCTTATTTTTGCAAAAAAATGGCAAACACAACACTTAAATCTTTTTTGATAAGTATTAAAAATGGCAAATTCTGAAAATTTTATTTCGATTCTGGTCTTTGTTCTTCATAAATCCAGTGCTTGTGCTGGTGTAAACAGGATTATCCGTTTTTACTAGCTCACGAAAAACGTGATTTTTTCGACGGTGCTACCAGCCCAAGGTACCAGCCCGAAAGTCTGGCCTCAAAATATCGGAAGGACTCCGACTTGTTGATCATTTTTTAGAAAGTCTACGACTTTTTCTTAAAACACATACTTGCCCTCTTTTAAGAAATAGATAGCCGTTAAATCGAAGGTTGACTCAATAAAGAATAAAAAGTATCTTTTTTTATAATCATTTTATTTTAATTGGATTTCTTGAGGTTCAGTTTTTTAAGATATTTTGCTGACCAGCTATAAGCAAATTTGCATAATAATTAATAGTTTCATTATGTCTGATGTGTTTTTGACTTCACTATTACGGTGTTTATGTAAAATATATAATATAAAAATATATTATTTCTATTTTGTGTCCAAGACAAGACAATGCTCAGACAAAGGAAAATTCACTGAATTCCACAATTTTCATCCTGATCAAGAAGTGTGGTGGCAGCACATATCCGGATTTTTTTTCCAAATAAAGCTTTTACAAAAAGTTGAAAATCCATAGAATGATATATCCTTTATACTATAAATTGGCCTCAATTTAAAAAAAACTTTATAATACTTACAAAATAAAGAATGCATCCGCACAACAATAGAAGGGAAAACTTAATATGATTAAGGGAGTAGTAACAAAGAAATAGTGGAATTGAGATCAAATGAAGGAATCAAATCCACTTCTCTGTTTTATTCTTCCCCATTATTCAGGGCAACAGCAGCAACTGCTACAAAAAGCTTTGTATTGTAGTAAAGTCAACATTTTTTGGTAAGATCACACCACCACAATAAACTCCTCTTGTTGGGATTTAGGGTTGGGGGATGAAATCCATTTAGGATGCAAGTTGAGCAAAGACTACTTTGTATTTCCTTGACACACATACATTCAATGAGGAATTAGAAGTTGGATTGTAAGATACAGTCATACCTAGTGCAAACCTGGAAAACCTGTCAAGCCTAAAATTAGCAATATAACGCCCTAACGAGACTCGCACTATATATCGGGACTCAGACTATCGAGACTTTCAAAGACTTTTGACCAAGTCATCGATCTCAAGGTCGCACTATATTGAGTTTCGCATTACATCGGAGTCACACTAAAACGAGGTTTGACTGTACGGGAATCCGACAGCTTCCACATTTATTTTAAAAAATACATAGTGTGCCTTGGACTCATATATACCATCTATTCTCCCTACGCAACAAAATGTACCTTTTTTAGAATGCCTCGAGAACTCACGAAAAGTGGCAAGTAAAAAAAAAAGAAAGCCGGTCGTAAAGAATTTTCCGAAGAGCATGTGCAATCAATGGGTCACGCCAAGAAGATAACAGAAGAAACTGGAATTTCAATGTATAAGACTGTAGAGAATAGAAACATCAAGAAATTGGAAGAGCAAGGAACACACGACATCAAGCTGAAAGCAAACTGATTTTTGGGCATGAAACCCAGGTCAACACTAAACTGCAAAAAATTCGACTAGTAATTAAACTTCAAAAACTTTCTGAACTTAATTTATCTATGATATACAGTCGAGCCTGGATACACTACCTGATTAGACTTCTACCCTGTGGTCACCCGAACATTTATAGGAGAAGGACACCTCCCAATAAACCCGCAACCCTCAATGAAACGCACCAAATTGCGTCAAAAGGGGTGGCGGTTAATCCAGATTCGACTGTACCATCATTTAGCAAATACCGTATATTCTCGATTAGAAGGCCCCTCTCTAATAGAAGGCCCTCTCTTATAGAAGGCCCCCTTGAGGACTATATATCAGCCTAGAAAAAGAATTCGCAAATCTGTTTTTCGCGTTTTCTAGTTAACACGAGCTTACCTGATTCCACTTTTAAATTTTGGTTGAGCACAAAAAAATTTTCAAATCGAAATATTTTTTTTCCGACTTTTTTTAGGGTTGAAAAATAGAAGGCCCGGCCTTCTAATCGAGAATATACGGTATCGTGAAATTTTTAAAAACGTATACAGTCAAACCTCGATTAATGACACTCTAACATAGTGACACCTTCAATGTAGTGACACCTCGGAGGTCAGTTAATATGTTTAATTAAAATAAAATGACTAAAGTGACACTTCAATGCAGTGACATTCCGATATAGTGACACTCCAAGACCGGTCCGAGGGGTGTCACTATATCGAGGTTTGACTGTAGTCGAGTGTGTTATTGAAGCTAAATTTTAAAATAAGTTAAGTTAAAAGTATGCGTCGACTGCCCTAATTTTCCAAATACGGGACCTGCAAAAAATTTACCGTTTTTTATTAGCCGACCACGTAAAATAAGCCATCTTTCACGGGAGGTTAAAAGAAACCGACCGGTCGGCTAACTGAAGGAAATACGGCGTGCTTTTAGCCATATTAAAGGCTATTCTATCTCGATTTTTTCAAGAACATAGTGAAAAACAAAAGATTGAAAAAAATTTCCAATGCTTTTTTAATACTAATAAAGTCCTTATATCTTATATAAAAATTAATTTTATTCCGAACAATATAGAAAAAAGTAGTTAAAAAGCTCAGATTTTTTGCACCACATTAGCTGCTTAAAGCTTTAAATGTGGAAAAATATTTTTTAATTATTTAAAATAGCGCAAAAGTATACAAATACTTTTTCATTAATAAAAAAGCCACAAAGTATGGGGTACGAACGCCATCTACGCGGTGTAAAAAATAAGTCTGTGCAATAACAGAAGAGAATACCTCTTGGCATTTACCAATTTGCGACAGCCAACATTTGTAGTACTATTTTGAATGTATCCTTTTATCTAATTTTTGTTTTGCTCTATAATAATTTGGCAAGAAATGCTATTTTTAAATATTTAAATAATTTTTTTGCAAAAAAAATTCTCAAACTGAATAAAGTTTCGAAATGTTTTAAAAAATAACGTTTTGAAGCAAATCAAGTATACACTCCTAGTCAAGTAAAATGCACCTCCCGCCATCATTTTTTGCCTTAGTCCTTAAGCTAATTTTTTCAAAAACTTTTTTCAATTTTTTCCCTTTTTTGAAATTGCTCTGCTGCTTTTTTCATCATCAGAATTAATATCAGATAGTAGTTGATAATGTTAATATCAGATAGTAATCCTTTTTAAGCCATTTTGTCGTACAAACATGCAATTTTGATGCGTTTCTTATCATTTCTGGATCAAATTAGGTTTAGAGACAGTTGTAGGCCTTTTACTGTAGGCCTTTTTGCATAGGCCTTTTAACGCTACTCCCATATAAGTAAGTTTATGAATGGTCATCATATTAATATATAAACGTATAATCTACACACGCCGTTGTGCTTTCATAGCTGAGTGATAATATTCAGCTGATTTAAATTGAAAACAAAACCAATCAAGTTCAATCCCATTGTCTGTTATGCATTAAAGTCGAACCTCGATAAGCCAACACCTGAGTTCGTTCCCTTGGGGTGTCGGCTTATCGAGGTTCGACTGTATTAAAAAATAAAAAGCTAATTGTTAACTTATACAGTTAACAATTAGCTTTATAAATTAACTGTAACAGATCAACATGCAACGCAAATTGACCTACATGATAATGTTTAAACTTTTTGAAAAAATTAAAAATTCTTAATCTAACTAGGCAAAACAAAATTTGCGCCAAAAAAATTGTCCTATTTGAAAGGAAGCGAAACAGTGACATTAAATGTAAATAAAAATGAAAATGCATAAAACATTTTCAGTCTGACACAAACAAATTGTTGTAAGTGTTTGATCCCTCCATTTTAAATCGTGTCTCCGAACCGATACCGAATTTTCAGGTAACCGGGTTTCGGTTCCAATTACCCGAAAACGGGTACACGAACCGTCAACCCTATATAGAATGTTAACATTAATCACATACAGTCGATTTCCTCTATACGATACCCCATCGGGACCGGCCTTCAGGGGTATCCTTTTATATTTTATATCCTTTTTTATTCCGGAAATAATATTTTCAGAATATTTGCATTTGACTGGCCGGACTGACTCAGGGATACGTTATAGAGAAGGGTATGTTATATAGAGGATGCATAGAGGAGGACTTTAGCTTGAATTAGGCAACCAAATGCTGGCCAGGGGGGAGTTTGTAGAGAATATTACGTTAGATAGACTGTTAAAGAGAGAGTGGACTACACCCTTAAATTGCATAACACATAGGGTTGTCAAACGTTCGAAATTTTCGAACGTTCGATTCGACGAACATTCGAAGTTTGAAATTTTCGAAACGTTCGGTTCGATTCGAAGTTCGAGTTCGAAAATTTCGAACGTTCGTTCGATTCGAAGTTCAAGTTCGAAAATTTTCGAACGTTCGGTTCGATTCGAAGTTCGAGTTCGAAATTTCGAACGTTCGGTTCGATTCGAAGTTCGAGTTCGAAAATTTTCGAACGTTCGATTCGAAATTTTCGAATGTTTGATTCGAAGTTTGAATCATACAATTTTCACATGTTCGATTTATAAAGTTCTGATTATTTCAAATTCAAGCTTCGAATCTGACATTTATTCCATGCTAGTTTTCATGATTCTGTAAATGTTCTTGATGCTTTTAGTTTAACAGTTACCGTATTTCCTCTAATATAACCACCCCCCCCCTTTGATTCAAAATCGTGTTCTTGGCATTGCGTTTTCGACCCCTTTTTTGTCACTTCTCTCAGGCAAGTTATGACCCATTTTGTAGCCAGTGAGATGAGCTACTGAAGGAGTGGTAACTTGCTTGGGAGAAGTGATCGAAAAGTGGGTCAAAAACACAACGCCACAAACAGTTTTTTGAATTTAGGGGGGTGGTTATATTAGAGGAAATACGGTATGCCGAGCGACGTTTGGGCAACTTTTGTGAAAAGGGCGACAAGGCAGTTTGCAAGTGTGGTGCTGAATATTCGCTTGGAAAAAAGTGGAGCCACAACAAATCTATCTTCTTATCTACAATCTGCAAAACAATAACGAAGCTATGGTAAAATTCGATGGTCCAAGCGCGAAGAAGGCACGAACGAACACTCCCTTCGATATTCAGTCCGAATTACTCGAAAGTATGACAATTCAAAAAATTTCAATTTTATTAACCTAATTCATTAGATTCAAACAGATAATTTGAGAAATGACGTGCTGAAGCTGATTGTTCAACATAATTTGCCATACTCGATGCTGAATCGCCGTTTTCTTCGTCATCTGATCAGAACTAACTATGGAACCTCAAAGGTGATTTAGCAAGCCTTTTTAAAAATGAGTTTCCCCGTAACCTTAATTCAGCTACCTTCGCGTTACGATATTTCCTCAGAAGTGCCGAAAAAGGCTGAGAATGCAAAGAAAGTCTCAGGAATTTGCAAAGGATCAATATATTTCAATCACCTTGAATGAGTTCTCGCACAGGAAGCACTC
Source organism: Ditylenchus dipsaci (assembly GCA_004194705.1). Taxonomy (NCBI): domain Eukaryota; kingdom Metazoa; phylum Nematoda; class Chromadorea; order Rhabditida; family Anguinidae; genus Ditylenchus; species Ditylenchus dipsaci. Next base: position 40,727 of record SADC01001290.1, on the reverse strand, counting down.
ACTACTATGGTACGGCTTATAGTTTCTGTAAATTCTCTCTGGAATAGCTTTTTTTAATTCTCCGAAATTCCCTCATCTCGCAATTCTGGCTCGTAAATACTTGTCCATTTCGTTATCCAGCGTTGCGTCAGAAGGTGTTTTTTCCAAAGCTTCTCTTCTCTTCGCTAACTCTCTTCGATCCGTTTACCAAAAGATGCTGCAGCCAACCTTCTTCACATCAAAACCGGGCTGGCGGATTCAGTATTAGAGGATGCCAGAAGCAAGAATACTGAAGAACCGGAAGAAATCATCAACATTTTAATGGAAAATTCCGTAGATTTCGAAGACTTTTGATTTATTTGTTGTTATAGTTTAATAAAGGTCACGAAATTATGACTAAAATTATAAAATATCTGGTAAAAAGTTCTAAAATTTCCCTAATTACACGTTTGATTCGAATTCAAGAATTTTCGAATCGAGCGTTTGGTTCGAAGTTTGAATTCGAAAATTTTCGAATCGAACGTTCGGTTCGAGTTCGAGTTTGAAATTTTCGAATCGAACGTTCGGTTCGAAGTTCGAGTTTGAAAATTTTCGAATCGAACGTTCGGTTCGAAGTTCGAGTTCGAAATTTCGAATCGAACGTTCGGTTCGAAGTTCGGGTTCGAAATTTTTCGAACGAACGTTCGGTTCGAAGTCGAACGTTCGAAAAAATCTCGAACATTTGACTCGAAGTTCGAAATCGAACGTTCGATTCGACAACCCTAATAACACACCAGCTTTGTCAGGTCTTTTGCCACATTCTTTAATTCAGCTAAAGACATCTAACTATTCTAATTTTTTCTCACAGTTTCAAAAAATCATTTACAAAAATGCATTTTTAACATTTAAAATAATCCCTAATAGTTTAAAAAATATGATTTTAAGAAAATCTAAGAAATTTATTAACATTATCAACATCTTCATAATATTATTCTTTTAAAAAAAATTAACTATGAATATTTTTTTGAAAAACACATTTTTGTAGGCGCTCTGAACTTATTTACAATAATACACAAGCCTCACAGGATAATATTAATAATATATCCTGCTCTTTTTTGCACAAACACTTCTACAGGTTGACAACAAAATTGCAGCAAATTCTCATTGGTTTTGTATTTTTGTATTTTGTCAAATGTAAACTCTTTTTCTAATTTTTTATTTTTTTTTAAAAGAATCGTGCAAAAGATCGATTTCAGTTAGCTATCTTTTCTCGTGAAATAGGACAAATTGAGGTGAAGACAATCAACCGAATTGTGGACGACTGTTCGGAAAAAAAGTCTTATTGTGCATTTAGATATAAGGAAAACTTTCGATTAATCTTTTGTGGTGAATTTTGCTGTTGTGATGTCAATTCACGTTTTGATACGCTCACTTTATTTCTACGGTAAGTCAAACCATACACCGTGAACATTCTAGTAGAACGACATGCTCTAATAAGATGACAGGGGTCGAGGATAAAAATTCGGGGATAAACTACTTTTTATTGCATTTTTATGTAAAGTCACAAAAAGGAGGTTCAAAAATAGAACGACATGTCGTTCTATTAGAATAAATAAGGTAGTGGCATTCTAAGCTCGATTAAATATAGATAAGTAGTCCCTCGATAAAGTGGCCCCAGGCTTAGTCGTCGTTAAGAAAAATACCCATATAGTGGCCCCTATCAAAACCAGTGAGTCTTTATTGCAAAATTAGAACTTTTGGAAAATGACCATCGAAATTAGAATTTTTAAAAATTTTCGGGCTATACTGGCAAATGAAGTTCGATAAACATTTATAAAAAGTGTCGAATCCTAGGCGGAAAGAACTTGATAGGATGGTGCTTAAAGAGGGTTATGTTAAACGACTTAAAGGGGCATGCCCACACGTTCAAAATTCAAAAAAACTTCCTGATCATTAGGCTTCTGTAGGGATTTTTATAAGTTCATAAGTTTGGGAGAATTTGAAATTCCAATACACTGGTCCCCATAAAATGGTCCGTATGCTTCTTTTCGAGGGGTGCCACTGTATTAAAGTTTGACAGTTTACTTGTTATATGAAAATGTGTCTAAACCTGTTTGAAAAAACCCTCCCCTCATAGGAGTAGAAGCACTCACCGAATTTTTACCAAAATATCTACATGTATTTTTTTCTCATCACCCTGTATTACCGTAGCACTAGTGTGACTGACACTAATCCCCTACAAAAGTGGTCAAAAAGAAAAAGCCAATCATAATTTTGCAACCCCTTCTTCTGCCACTCAAAAGAGTAGCCGAAAAACAAAAAAAACCAGGTTTTAAATCAACTAATTGCTCTGTAATACTGTTTTCTCGGCTCTTTATAAGTTGAGAGGATCAGGCTTTAAAGGAGGAAAAAAGCGGAAAGAACAACAAACAAGCAAATACATTCAACTTTCTCACAGTTTTTTTCTATCAACTTTTGGCATCTAACTGTGTGTTTAGTCACATTTATTTGTTTGTTTGGGCATAAAAGAAAGAAAAAAGCCGACATTTTGAAAGTATTTAAGTGAGGATAAATTCATGCCCGTGGCTCTCAACTTAACACTTCATTTGAGCATCAAGATAGATTGTTATATGTTTTAAATCTACATTTGATGTTTTAGACTTGTTGGGGGTTTTATTTTATTACACAGTCGCCCACACGTCTTTATCTTTTATATTCAAAGTGAGCGCCAAAATCTTGCGGTCTTGTTAGTAACAACACTCTACAAAATATATGGGAGCTTTTTACCAAAAGCACTATATCCTAACCATTTTAATCTTCCAGAAGCTTTTTTTAGATTTTTTCGACTCTATGCTAGAGATGACGAAATTCCCCCAGTAATCTTTCGTAGCATTTTTTTTATTGTAGTTGGTTAACTTACGGTAAGTTTCCGGAGACTTTGCCTTTTTGAGCCTAAGGTGCATAGGGAATCAAAGACGCGCCCATTTTTTTTAATTTTTTTCCAAAAGTATTCAAAATTTACTTCTTTGAATGTGTTGTTTTGAAAATTTTATGTCAAGCCATGCGAAAACTCAAAAACGTCATGCGTAAAGGAAGTGGGTGCTTTTGTCTAGCAAGTGGCAAATCTGTTCATTGTGTCGCTATTAAAGCATCTTTAATCCCAAATGCCCTCCTACAACCAAATCGCTTTACAACACAACCATATTAAAATAGGAAGAAGAAAAGGAAAAAAAATAAAGCTGCGTAGTCTAATGCTATCATATGCCAGCAGAAAACCAAGGAGTGGACTAAATTTGCCACCTCCTTTGGGATTTTACAATTTTGGTTTCAGACCCACTAATTTCAGTGGTTTTGGTATCAAAGACTATTGAGTGTTAATTTGGTTGGGAATGGCTGGATTCATTTCTGATTGCTGGTTGTTTACAGCTGCTTCAATGCGAGAATAAAGATGTATAAAGGCACTAATACATGTCCTTAGGGAACCAATCTATTATGGTGAACAAGGCAAACCACTACAAAGACAAATTCAGACATTTGAAAAGCATTAAATATATAGACGTGATAAACTACAGTAGTTTATTTTCAACTTGATAATAAAAACAAGATAAGCAGAAAGAGTGAAAATCAGGAAACGGGGTGCAGCGACTAGGGCAGGACTCTTGCACGTACTTTTTGTTTTCATTTTACTCAGCGTCTGCTTTGTCTTTTTTATATGAAAAATCAAAAATTAAGCGAAACAATCAAATGTTTTTTTAATTTTAGCCAGTATGGTTCTGAAAATGGCAAGAATCTCTATATAGTATTTGGACAATGTTTGTCATTCTGTCTGTCACGTTTTTGGTTTTTTGTATTTTTTCGCGTTTTCTGATAAGAACTCGGGAAAAGCTCAACGTTACGTTGTAGCCCGAATCCTTGGCCACATTTTAAGCTATCGCACGGCTCATTTGGCCGACACCCTGAGACGTCACTTAATTTTAAGGTTCGTCGGCACGGGTTTTTGACCCTTTTGGGCTTTTTTTGAATAGTAAGGGTTTTTTTCGGGGATTTTTGTACCGAAGTCGGAAAAGCTCAACGTTACGTTGTAGCGCTAATTCTGAGCTACATTTTGAGTTATCGCACGGCTCATTTGGCCGACACCCCTGAGACGTCACTTAATTTTAGGTTCGTCGTGCAGGGTATTTTAGGGGTTTTTGATACTTATGGGCAAATACCTTTTGAATAATTTTAAAAATATAATAAATATAAATAACCTAAAATAATTTTTGTGTGTTAATATTGCTGTTATATGCCCAATGTTTTAATAGAGTATATTTTGTCAAATCCATTTTCGGCGGTAAATACAAAAATGTTTTGTTATTAGGCGCCTGTAAGGCGCCAGTCCACCTAGTTACAATTTCCTGGTCATTTTTCGAAATCTCGCAGATTTCCGCGCCTTTCAATAAATGGACACCTGTTTTTGAAATTACACAGATAACTTAATTCCAGTGGATTTATATATAATCCAGTTGTAAAATGCGAGATTTTCTGAATTAAATTTAGTGGTAAAAAGGCAAATTTAGTGGTAGAAAGGTGGAATTCACCAATTTGCCACTGGATTGCCACTAGATAACCAGTGTAAACAGTGATTTGCAATGAAAGTTAGTGGCAATTAAATGCAAACCACTTGATTGCCACTGGATATCGAGTGGATATTTTGGGTCTTAGTGAAAGAAATACTAAAACAATTTGTAAGACGTTTTGCGACAGTTGCACAGATAAAAATATATATTTTTTATTTTAAGAAGTTCTTATAGCGTTCATCTATCTATTTCAACAATAATCAATTACCAAACAATATAAAATTTATTTAATATGTCCATCGATTTGATAAATCGAATGACATCCTTATATACCGTTCAATAATTTATAGCCCCATTAAACTTATCTTTTTAAATTTTTCCTTGGTGCTCCAAATTTAAAGTATTTTGTGCAAAGTACAGTTGAAGCAAGCCTTTATTATATTAAAAAAAATCACCCTAAACTTTTCTATCTCCTGACAAGGGAACATATGGTAGTGTCTATGCGATATGGAAAACCCCGTATACCATTCGACAGAGCTTTGAAAATGTGACCCTGGTATAGAATACACCCCCCCCCCCATAAATTTGGTGGTATTCACCTGCAACAAAAGAATTCTCAACAATTGGGAGATTCGAACATAGGGAGACTCACACAAAATCCGTTCAATAAATGGGAGATTTAAATAACGTCGTTTTCAAACAAAGGGAGATTCAGTGGAAATTCGGGGGTAATCCACTGGATTCAAATTTCTGTGTAGAGGGTGTCGACTTATCGAGAGGCGCGGCGTCCTTATGGCAAAACTGCAAGATTTCGAATGACCGGTAAAGAGAATCTTCGGCAAAAGCTTTCGAAAATTGAACTAAAAAAGTGTCGGATCCTAAGCGGAGATGAACTTGAGGGGGTGTCCATTCATAAAGAGTCGATCGACTGTAGGTTAGTTTTCAGCTATCAGTCCGACTCACTTACAACAGTGCCCTTTCGAAAATGTAACTGAAAATTGCTGAAAATTAAGCTCATAGAAACTGCACTCAAAACACAATAGTTGAATATACAGTCAAATAATTGCCCGTGTCTTAAAAAAATTAAAGAATATCAACTTTCGCAGCAATTAGCATTTCAGCAATATCAACCTATCATTACAAAAAGAGTGGGATTTTTAGGGAGTAAAAACATTTTAATAGCTAGCCTCTTGTTAAGGAGAATTTTCTTTTGCTAAGCTAAGATAGTGGAGTGAAGTTACTTCACTGAAGTAGAAACTGAAAGTTGCAAGAATGTTGGAAAGGTAGTAGTTGAAGTAGCATTATACTAATTCTCATAAGGAACGAATGATGCCAAGAACCCTCAACCAATAATTAAAGTAGAGGAGGCGTGTTAATCGAGAAAATATTTTGTATGTTGATGTTAGTAAGCACATAGAAGACTACTAAATGTCTGTCTATTAAACGGTAATTATTTAGCTCTAGAAGTTGTTTTTAAGGTACTTGTTTACGATTTTGTTATGAATTCGTGCAAATTTCAATTAAACTCCTGGATGTTGGTTGGACTAGAATTCTTTACAAATGCTCTTAATAGTTAACATCACTTATAGCACTTGTGTTTTATAGCCTGAAACTTTAGAAAAAATGTTTTCAGCAGTTAGAAGGCAGTTTTTGAGGAAATTTTTGATTAAATTTTGACCTTTAACTTTAGGTGACCAAAGTAAAAGGTGCTAAAGCGTAGCTAAATATACAGGTTGGCCCAGATATAAACTCATGAATGAATTTTCGCCATAAATTTTCAATTGTGGTACTTTGATGAGATCTTTTTTTGGTTGCAGTGACTAATCCCCCCCACGGGGACTGATCAGGTGGAGGAGATAACTTCATATTTGTGTTTCTCGACCCCGATTTCATGAGAAAGCCGCGCGTTTTTTCGGTTCTTGAGAAAAAAAAAATTTTCGAACCACAGGGGGGTATCAGGGGGGTAACACGCCAAATGAAGAAAAAGTTGCGTCAAGAAAAAGTATTTTTAAGGCAAAAAAATTAACATAGGACAAAATAAAATTTTACGGCAAGAAAAAAGTTTGAAATAAAATGACCCGCTATTCGACAACCGGCTATGAAGTAGCCGAACCGAAACCTAGCCAAGCAAGTTTGACACCTACATAGCCTCACATGACACTTCAGAATAAGCATCTTAAAAAAATCACTTATTTTTAATAATACACGGAATAGAGTTGCAAGTACATGACAGTTCTACAAATATATGTTTCCATAGACTCTCAGCATGGACGAGGCAAAGGCTTGGGAAGAGACTTCGACTTAGTGACAGGTGTTGATGGAACGCTGCCTCTTTTCACCGGCTCTGGACTGGGTGATTCTCGTTGCGCCTCCCACAAACAGTTTCTCTCCTTGATCATTTCGGTTACACCAGGCTTAACGCGTACTTTTACAACCTAAACCCACTAGTTTTATGAGAACATTACCCCGTCTGGCACGAATGCAACAAGTTGACAACGTAGCTCAGCGTCCACTTTGAGAACGGCACCTAAAAGTACATGCAATAAACTACAGAAACAGAGCTTCTGAAAAGTAACCTGCATTACGGTACATATTACAGTAGGCCGGGCAGTGAACAGAGTAATCAGCTTCCGGTCATCGTAAATCCAGAACCCATCCGTGCAAAGCTGGTGAGCGCGGGCAATCAGATCCACACTGTAAAGAGAAACAACTGTGTCATAGGATAAGAATTGTACCAGGCTTACTTAAGTTTTTTGCACAATTCATCGATGATCTGTAATATACGACAGCTCAAGCAGAAAAGAGTAAAAAAAAATACCGCTGGTCCAAAAATTAAGCCAGATCCACGCGCGCTTTGTCTCCAGAACGTGATACTAAATTTCAGCAATATAATTTTATTGGAAGAGCATAAGTGTATAATCAGAGCCTTTACGATGATTACGGTAATAAAAGTAAGGCAACGTCAGACGCCTGTATACCGTATTTACTGTAATAGTAGCCCCGGGCTACTAATTTTCAACCACACTCTTTGGGGGGGGGGGCATACTATTAGAGGGGGGGCTACTATTAGAGTAAATACGGTAGTTATTTTTGGTTTTTAAAAGGCATCAAACACCTGCAGGATTTCTCTTTTTTCTTTTTCATTATTATGAAGTTGTCAAATTAAATGTTTATATTTAAGCGGGGGGGGGGGGTGGTTGAATGGGCAATTATTTGTTAAAAATTGACGAAATTTTAGATTCTTCGAAGAAACAAAGTTTTCCGAAATTTTATTTTTTAAAATTTTATGTAAGGGTGATGTACAGTCGACGCTCGATGTAACGAATCCCCAAAAGTTCGTTCCCATCTTTGGTCCAACACTTTTTCACCTCGATTTTTCAAACTGTTTGCCAGATGTATTTGGCTAGTCCAGTGCGAAAATTGCAAGGATTCCGATTTTACCGGTCATTTTTGTAAATGGCAACAGTTTTGTCAAAAGACCCGCGCCGCTCGATACAACGAACCTCTATTTTTAAAGAAGTGTTCGTTATATCGAGCGGCGCGGGTCTTTTGTCAAAACTATTGCCATTTACAAAAACGACGGTGGAATTGGAATCTTTGCGATTTTTCTGATTAGACTGACAAATTAGATTTGGTAAAAATTTCGAAAATAGAGATTATTATTATGCCGAAATTATCGGATATACGATCCGACAAAATCGCGGATAATCCGGATATTACCCGAAATCCGATATTTATTTTCGGTTTATCGATACGTATTCGGTATCCGGTTTTTTGTGGATGATTGATATGATTGATCTGATCCGTAACCGGCATCCGATGTCCGAAAATTTTCGCATAATTGCGGTTATTATCTTAAATCGGATATTTGATCCAACAACCCTAAAAGCAAGAAAGAGCGGGCTCCCAAGAAGTTACCGAAAAACATAATATCATGTTTATCATGGTCTTTAGTCTATTTTCGGGTTGCCGTTGTTTCATAGATTCTTAAAGTATCCTACTTTATAGATTGATTTCTTGCTCTTTATGATAGCGCAAATTAAAGCCCGGCATCCAGGATACACAATGGTATGAAGAACGTGTGTAACTAACTATTGCCTATTCATGAATATTTTTGAAAGGATTTCGACATTGATAAAAAAATTTAAACATTTTTATATAATTAAACTCTTTGAACCATCGTGTAGCCTAGATGCTGAGCTTTCATTTGCGCTATCAGAACGAGTAAAACCACCATTTTATCAGAGCTGAAATTCAAAAATAGCAACCCGCTCTCCTTTATTTTTTAAAGGACTTGGATATATAAGCAACCCTTTGTTATATAACTTCAGGGTGATCTACGAGAATTTTCAAAAAAAAAACTCGCGATGAAGTTGTTCAATAGAAAGACTTCTCGAGGTTCTCTGGTTGGTAAACTTTTGGTATTCTTCAATTACAAAGATGTTTTCAAACCCATTTTCAAAACCGCGCCATTTATGTCGAAAATGGAGGTGTCTTTTATTTCTAGTAGATCATTGATGTGACTTAGATCCTACCCTGTGTATATCTCTAATTTCTATTCGACAAAGAACGAGATCAAAAAAGACAAAAGATTAAGACAATCTAGGCCCTAGTTCGAAACGAAAAGTTACTTGGTGTCCGGATCTAAACTGGTCAATATTTCTCAATCGCTTTTGTAAAGAAAAACTTGTTACCTGCCCACATCATATCATTGAGAATGCCCTGAAATCGATTTCAAGTTAGTTTCGCACAGCAGCTCCATTTAGCATACCTTAAATGGATTACGGTGAGGCTTTTTTAGTTTGCGCAACTCTGAAAAATCCTCAAGCTCTGGAGAAAGACCACCGTGCATACCTGAAAGAAAAATTGCTTTGAGACATTTACCGCCCAAACAATTACACAAATCTTTTCGCTGACTATAGCGGCTACTGCCATGACATTAAAAGCCCGCTGTAATATGAAATGGTTAAAACAATCATCGGTTCAATCAGGAAGTAAAACCTGAAACATTTCCCAGACCCTCGCGGCGATACTTCCATATTTGGATGTAGGAAAAACATGCTCACACTCAACCCAAAAACCATATCTCCGATTGACACGAGCGCATTCATGGTTCCCGCGCAGAATGCTGGAATGAATAAAAAACATCCATGTAATCCACTTTCTTAACGGAGCCAACACTTACTATATATGATTTGGATATAAAACCTGAATTCAAAAATATAAATCTCACACAAAAAATATATTAGATTGCCTTAAGCCAGAAAAGCTAACCTTGTAAGTCATGAGAAGCATCATAGTATCGATGGACATGGATCCCCGGTCAACGTAATCTAAAAGGGTTTTGATAAACAGAAAAGCTAACTAGCCTAATAGCACTACCTCCTAAAAAAGGTACCGCTGCTGAGGAGGACGTCCGAGCAACAAGAACATGCTAATTAGATCATTGAACTGCCCATGAATGTCGCCACATATAATAATTGGAGCTGAAAAAGCGGGAGGCTTTACTAAATTTACAACCAAAATAATAGCACCAGACACTTCCAACAGAGTCGGTTCAAGCAAAAATGCTGAAGTAGCAGCTCTGAGAACAGTTTTATCTCACCATAGCTGTAAAAAACAACGATCAGTTAAAGATTTCAAATCTGAAATCTCCCTTCATTGGATTTTTGAGGGATAGGCTCTGGTAATGATAAATGTTATAAACCACAAAAAGCTAACACATACGTGTATTTCATGCGGTGAACCTGTAAAATTTAAAATTTCCCAAAACACAACATAACATGAAAATAACTGCCCCAGCTCTTATTTTCTTGTAGTGTTGTCGGCAAAAGCAGCAAAATCAAAGTCATCGATAGATTTGTAGTCGTCGTGCTTGCTCATCTCCAATTCTATTTCATCTGCTTCAGTTACAAGGAAAGCCGTATTCAGCTTAGATTTCTCATGAGTTATTCGGATATCAGTTGCTGCCATTCCAGGAAGCGCTGTCATCGCAGAAGGAGACTACAAAGAAATAAGTGACTCGTGAGAGAATTGACAGGGAAAAATCTTACATGAGTGACTGAATCAAGGGTATGAAGAGTCGAAGACATGGCAGATGGAATAGTTCTCATCGTAGAAACACTAAAATGGAATAATCAGCATCTAAAAAAGCACTTAAAATGTTGAGAGAAAGCCCTAGGATACTTTTGGGTTGACTGGTAACGATTTTACTAGCCAGACAAAAAAACAAAAAATGACACCAGATAACATATAAAAACTGGGGCTGGGAGCATGGCCAGCCATATGGCCAAAACACGGCCACTTTCACGGTTACTGTTACCGTGAATTTTCAGTTGGCAAACCCGCTGTGATCACTAAGTAAAAGTGTTAGTCAGTTGGCTACCCATTTTAAAAGCGCTCGGCTAAATTCCGCCATATATAGTCATCACCTAGCCCTAATAAAAACCAAAAATTGTACTTACTCTCTGAGAGAAACTGCATTTCGACCACGAGGCGTATCCATAGTGAAAATCTGCTGGTTAAGAGCTTGTTTCACTTGCTGGTTGAGAGCCATCGCGTTGACAACAGGCTGTTTGTTCTGCTTCTTTGCTTTGTCTGCCTTAGACTTGGAAAATGTTTTGGTCGCCGTTACAGTTGCTGTTGGCTTTTCTTTAGATTCTTCATCATTTCTTGTTTCAGAACTAGCCATGGAGAAGACAGCTGGCGTTTTCGGAAGTGTTTCATCTTTGGAATCTGTACTTGGATAAGCTTCTGCAGACATCTTGCTCTTTTTTTGCATTTGCAGCATCCGGAGTGAACAGATACTTAGAGACGTATTTCGACGATGGCATGTTCTGTAAATTTGATTTTACAAAGTAATTTGTTTCTTTCAAGCATAGGATTCTAATAAACAACGAAACATTGACTAGCGTCTCTACCGAGAAAGATTTTCACCTCCATCAACTACATGAGCAGCCCACCTGTGGCCCCTACTGGAAATGCTGCTTCTTACACATTCACAACTCAAACAAAATAATTTCTACAAAATCGTGTAAAGAGAGCAATATACATGGCCCCAAGAATAAGTGAAAAAATAAGTGGAATAAGAAATAGGTGGCGGCGTAGTGTGATGGTAGCACATCAGCTTGGCAAACTGAAAGCTGCAGGTTCGATTCCTGTCACCACCATTTCGCCCCTTCCTTCTTCCTTAAAACTTTACTGGTAGCAGCGAGTGGTTCATCCAGAGTGAGGATGGTGAACAAAGTTCACAACATAAAGTCCCCTTTTCCAAGTCTAAGGCAGACAAAGCAAAGAAATTTACGTTCTGGTTCGCAAAAAGTGTCACTTTCTATGTGCCTTCGTGCTTCATTCTATGGCAGTATGGCTAGGCCCTTGTAACATATCTGTCGGAGCGCGTCAACTTCTCTGAAGAGGCTGCCTAGCGAAAGTGTTTATTCTGCTGGGCTTTATAGTACTAATTTTCAGGTTCAATCGACAATTGGACCATATCTTTACGTCTTGCATCTTTGTTCTGTATGGTCTATCCCGAAAGTTGCTTGGTTGTTTGCATTTGTAGAGTTCGCTAAAAACACGCACCTCCGGCAATGAGAATGTAAAAGTTGTTGCAAACACGAAAAATGTGGGCAAAACTTTGAATTACAAGGAAGTGCGGACTGGAGGTAGGGCGGTTATGGTAACCTAAAAATTTTATCGACTGGAATCGGAAGATTGGAAAGACCGTGGTGCGCAAAACAGATAAATTTATCTGAAGCGATAAATTTATCTGCCAGATAAATTTTTATCTGACAGATAGAATTTATCTGCCAGATAAATTTTATCTGATAGATAAAATTTTATCGGTCAGATAAAATTTGATTTTTAAATAAAAATCATTAGAAATTTAAAAAAATGGGTTTCACAGTTGCAAATCTATGGAAATTTTTAAGAATAATAGTGACTAAAATATTTGATGGGTTTCGCCAGAAATCCTGGCTGAAAAATTAGAGAGCCCATCACCTATTTTTGTCACTATCATTCTTAAAAATTTCTATAGATTTGCAAGTGTGGAACCCATTTTTATTTTTTAGTGATTTTATTTAAACATCGAATTTTATCTGACCGATAAAATTTTATCTGGCAGATAAATTTATCTGTCAGATAAAATTGTATCTGGCAGATAAATTTATCGGTTCAGATAAATTTATCTGTTTTGCGCACCACGGGAAAGACCTAACACTGCCGTATTACGACACTGCCGTCCAAATATCTTCTTTACGTCACAGAATTCCTCTTTCACTTCTTTCTTCGGTTTTCATCAGTTATAGACCCACTTTTTACTTTGGTCTCCCTGTTTTTTGGCTTAGGTACGATTTCAGAGAAAATTTTAGTATAATGCGTGTTTACCAATAAAAAAATACTTCAACTTTGACTCCATGATCACATTAGAGCAGGAGTGCTCTCAATCGGGAGTGCTGAACGAGCCGTACAGACCAAAACATACCTGACTAATTGATGGATACAGAAAATGTAAGGAAGACACACTGACCAATTCGATTACTGCGGCAAAAAGGAATGATCTTTTCGCTCTCAAGGAAGGTGTAAGTTATACCACCTGTTGTATTTCAGCTTAAATGAAAACGGTAACATTCTGACTGCCGGAGGAAAGAACCGTTTGTAATTTGGAAGAGGAAAGGGGGATAGAGGTCTTCTGCCGAGATGGTACCCCATTATCATCGCTAATGATCCAGACACCAAGCGGACTCGTGTTCGATTGCCTTCTGGAGCCACAAAAACGATCCCGTCAGCTAACCATACTATAATAGGTAATATTTTTGTTTAGATTGATGTTTCAGCATATTCACACATCCCTAATTCTAAGAAGCATCGCTGTTGATGGTTGTGCGGATAGCTTCTCCCTAAAGTTAGATTCGTATACCACAAGTACGACTCAAAGCGAAATTGTTAGGTTGGTTTATGGTGTGAACCTAGTTAGACTTTTTCAGCATATCGAGCATCCGTCAAATGTCAAGCGTGGAACAAGTGCTGGACGGTAGTGTGTCTAGCTGTAAGAATTCTTGGAGCGAAGCCGGAAAAAAAAGAGAAAGGGAGATACTATTTGAACTAAATTATGATCCAGTTAATTGTTATAGTTATATGAATCTGAAAGCGTTATTAATTAATCAGGTATACTTTCTATCCAGGCGTCTTTGCTATGTAAGCTGCTACAAAGATGCAAGACGTAAAGATATGGTCCCAATTGTCGATTGAACCTGAAAATTAGTACTATAAAGCCCAGCAGAATAAACACTTTCGCTAGGCAGCCTCTTCAGAGAAGTTGACGCGCTCCGACAGATATGTTACAAGGGCCTAGCCATACTGCCATAGAATGAAGCACGAAGGCACATAGAAAGTGACACTTCGACCGCATACAGGCTGACAAAGTCGAAAGTCGCTACGTAAATGGCTGCCTGCTATATTTGACGCTACATTTTTAAGGGACTTTGACAGGATGTATGCAGTCACTGCGTAAATTGTGTGAAAAATGTGTAAAAATACCCGAGCAGAGAACCTAAAATTCCTTCTTGAGACCTCCAGATAGACACCTGAAAAACGGAACAAGGAAAAAGCAAATGACGGCACAGAAAATAAAAAAAACTTATCTAATACAAACAGCAAAATCAAGAGAAGAACCTGAGCATGCACGAGAATGACCAGCTGAACACACGAGATTATTTGACGCTAAAACCAAAACAGTCAGTTAGTAAGAAAGGCAAGCGTAAAAAATTAGAGCAAAAATTACCGGCAAGTCACGACAGATCAAAGCACAGAACTCAAAATGATTTTCAAAATTTGATTTTGAAATTCAAATCTCTGGCGTGCCTGGTACCCGCCAATTTAAAATGCAAGAATTATTCCATCGGGCGCGAGCATGCCCCTTTAAAGGGCCATTGCCGTCCCCGACAACGAGAATTTCAAGTGTTTGAATTGGCGCGGGACAGTTCTCTTTCGTCTTTCATTTTACTCTTTTGAGTCATTCGAAGCAAGTCAAAAGAGTACAATGAAAGACGAAAGAGAACTGTCCCGCGCGAATTCAAACATTTGAAATTCTCGTTGTCGGGGACGGCAATGGCCCTTTAAGTACCAAATAATTATTTCTGAAACAAATCGTACCGAGACCAATTGTTTCTCATTTGAATTAATTATCAGATGACTTTTTGCCCAGTTCTATAATTTGCCAGATACCGTATTTCCTCTAATAAGCGCCCCGGGGCGCTTATTTTCAAACCCTCAAAATCGGAAAATTTGGAATTCGATTTCGAGATTTTTGGGTGATCAACCAAAATCTAAAAAGTGGAATCGGTAGGGCTCGTGGGATTTGAGAAAACGTATCAAACAGCTTTGCAAAATATTGCTTCTACAGTGAGATCCAGACCCTCGAAGTCGAAGGGGGCGCTTATTAGAGCGGGGCGCTTATTAGAGGAAATACGGTACTTTTTGTCCAGTTCTAGGTGTGCCCCAAAAATAGTTGATATTTTATGGAGTTGTGATGTTTGGTTATTTTTCACCAGTTTTTTCAGTAAAATTCGTTCATAATTTCGACTAATCGAATCGACTATTCGAAATTTTTTTCGACTATCCGGACCGAACGACTATTCGTTCGAAAAATTCGAATAGTCGATTAGTTGATTTCGACTAATCGACTATTCGAATTTTTTCGAATACTGAACGACTAATCGAATCGACTATTCGAAAACTTCGACTATTCGACAACCCTACAAATTTTGCATTTTAAGTCAGAATTTTAAGGATTAAATACAGTTGCGGAAAAAAGTTACCGCCCGATCAGAATTTCCACATTTTTTTGAGAAAAACTGTTTGAATTTAATTATTTTTCAAACGGAAAGGGAAAACGAAATAGACAGTCTTGTAGAGAATTTCACGCTCTACAAAACTGGTATTTTTGTTCAAAAGATTCATTTAAAATTTATGCAAAAAAATCGCAAAGTTTGAAACAAAGCAAAAATAAGGTCACGAAAAAAGTTACCGCCCGATAACATTTTGATCTTTTTCACATGCTTGTCTTCAATGGTGAAAGATTACAGCATACATTTTTTAAGAGCCCTGAATTTTAGCTGCAATTTAGAAGGTCAAGCTTTTGCTTTAAATTGTTCTGAGAAAACTTATGACCATCAACATAAAAGTGTCGACTTTTAGTCAAAATCAAAGTAAATGTAAGGAAAATGGTTGTTCGGTCACGTAAATACCAGCTATTCTTGAAATTTTAATATCAAAAGCTAGCATTTAATGCATTTTCTAAAAGATCTTTTATTTATCTACAAAATGGCATGTCGACTGCTCTTTAGAATTAGACAGGGCTAAGAAACGGATGGTTGAAGTTGGAAAAAACAAAAATGTACCAAAATGAAGTAAAAAGAGGAGTTTTATAACTCTAGTTTTATAACACCAGCCCATTTCTAGGCCATTTTACCTACGCCGTTTTTCAAATTTTTGAGGCCCTTTTACCTACACCGTTTTGAGAAAATCTGACGCGGGGGGGGGGGCACGTGCCCCAACCCCCCCCCCCCTGCGTACGCCCCTGCTGACATCACTGACATGTCATTGTAAGTGTCACTGTCATTGTGACAGTGACACTTGTCACAATGACAGTGACAAGTCAGTGATGTCACTGTCAGTGTCATTGTCACTGTCATTATTGGAAACCCTGTGTTAGAGGACATTCCGGAATATTCCCAGAATATTTTCCAAAATATTATCACCGGTGATTTTCCCAACCCTAGTTACAATAGATATTTTTCTCGATTATTTTATTTACTCAGCGAATTTAGTGCCATTCATCATGCGGTTCACGGTCATTTTCTCAGAGAAATTCCTTTATGCAAAGAAAAACAGAAAAGGTTCAGTTTTTATGGCCATTTGTGCGTATCGTAAATTGCACTTTTAGGGTGCTGGATTAAGAGAAAGCTACGCCTACTCAGATAAAAGCACTGCCTCTGAAAACACCAGAAACTTGCCGAACAGAAGCTTATCTGTTGGATCGTCTTCGGAACACAGCCGTCAATATGTTGCTCCCAGCTGCTGCAAGTCGTTCCGAAACTTATGCGTTGGATTGTCTTCGTAATACAGCCGTCAATATGCTGGTCTCAAATTGCAATGATTACGAGGAATTGGTGAGCCAGCGTCATATAGCGAAGATTGTCAATCGATTAAAAGCTTTGATTATCAACAAGCTTTTGGAAAGAAACCTCGCGAAACCTCACAATCTCTCGTTCTGGAAACAGTGGGACGACGATGCTATATTGCTCTGCAAGCAACAATGGGGTCCAAAAAGTGCAGTGGAAGAACAAATTGAGTGGACCAAGCAAGGAAAAATGTGGCCTTATCCAATTAATAATGAATACATGCTGGGTCCGGAGCAAAAGGTGTACCTGCTTTCGTATATACTCATTTACCGTATAACCTCTATTACTCCCCCACGCTCTAATCAGAATTGTTCGCGCCCTCGCTTAAGCGCCGGCGCTAAGCCGACGCTCTGCCGGGTTCACAATCAGCGCCGGCGCTTAGCTAAGAATTAACGCCGACGCTTAAGGCGCCGGCGCTTAGCCGGCGCTCCGCCGAGTTCAAAGTTAGCGCCGGCGCCAGCTAAGCGCCGGCGCTTAGCCGGCGCTTAAACAATCCTGGCTTTAATACGGTGGCCACAATGGAGGTGGGAGGTGCGAGGTCGAGGTCTTTGAGGTGATGTAGGTCAGCGAGATTTGTCATTTTACTGATCTGAAAAGTTTTCTGGCCTATTTTCAAGGTCCGTTACTGAATTAAATAAACTTTCCCACCATCGCATATATAAGATATAATTAAAAAAAAACGGACCTCGCATCTCACACCTCGACCTCGTACTTCAGACCTCCATTGTGGCCAAGGCATAATAATCCCCCACCCCTAAAAGGGCCTGAAAAATAATCCCTCACCCTCTAATACCCCCCTCCCTCGCCTTATTTTCGATGCGGCTGCGCCGCCTTTTATTAAAAAAAATTTCTAGTTGATTTTCATGTTAAAACTAATTGTTATTTTTTTTGACAAACCCAACCTTGATCGCATACAGTGGAACCTCGTTATAACATACTTTCGATATAACATACCCCTAGAGTCGGTGCCTTCAATAATAAACTCCGTTAAATTACCTCCCGATATAACATATCCCTCGGTATAACATACCTCTAGGGTCGGTCACAAGGGGGTGTGTTATAACGAGGTTTGACTGTAATATTCGGACACGGTCAATTCACTCTCTGATCAATTAACTCCCTGATCAATTCACTCCCCGTATCAATTCACTCCCCGGTCAATTCACTCCCCGTATCAATTCACTCCCCGTATCAATTCATTCCCGTATCAATTCATTCCCTGAACGAAACTATTTTAAGTATTTTTTTAAATTTTTTCTTTTACTGCAGGGATAAATTCTTGGCACTAAAAACTGAAAGTAATTTACCTTAAAAGAGTACGTGGATGACCACAGAATGCCTTTTAAGATGGAACCGGAACATGGTTTTGTATATTGCGACCTACCCCATGAAGAAACTCTGGTACGCATGCTTTTTCATGCATCTAGAGTCACTTTCGAGTGATTTGTGTCTAAGGTATGTGCATATGCGTATGTGGGTGTGCGCATCCTAACCCTGCGCCCCCTTCGGGGGCGCAGGGGGCTTGATGGGTTAGAGATGCATGCACTCACTTACCTTCGACATAATTCCTTTGCCTTTGTGACTGTGTTTATTTTAGGTATTGTTAAGAATGTGGTTGATATTGTCAAGGAATGGCTTAGACAATACCCTCGATATAGTGTAACCTAATATAGTGTAGATTTAATCTGGTCACCCGGGCCTACACTTTATCGTGGTTTGTCTGTAATTTAATTTATTTTTCTCCCGACTTCTGAGCAAAGGGATTTTTAATGGTCCTTATTGACCTGCAGTGGCACAAATCCACCCTTGGTGGCTTAGACATACTTTCAGTTGTCCTGACTCTCCCTCAACTGTTTAGGTTACCCTGAACCGCCCAGATGCACAAACCAAGTAGTCGTCCATTTGGTGTGATTTGTTGTATCTATTTATCTTTAGATATCTCTTTTCACCTAAGCCATCTGAGCATCAGATACCTGAGGTACTACTGCACAGGCACACATACCTAAGTATCGATACTTAGGTACAACAAGCTGAGCTCAACCTGGATACCCTATTTTTTACGTTTTTGGGGCTCCAAAACTTGTTTTCTGCACTAATTTGAGCATTCTAAAGACGGTTTGACAGTAACAAAATTACTTTTTAATGGTATGTTATGGTATTTTTACAGTTTTCGTAAATCTTGCAAGGCGTAATTTTAGTACTGTCAAACCATCTTTAGAATGCTTGAATCAGTTCAGAAAATAGGTTTTGGAACTTTAGAACATGAAAACTCGATCGAAGTGGAAGACCACTTGGTTTTGTTGATGCATGAGACATCTAGATGGATCAATCGTCCCTTTTTAATGGGATGGGATCAATTGTCCCATGCTATCAATCGGCCGATGGGATCAATCTTCATACCGCTCTGGAGAGGGGGATTGTGTACTTTAGCCAAAATTGTTTCAGGGAGTGAATTGATCTGGGGAGCGAATTGATACGGGGAGTGATTGATCAGGGAGTGAATTGACACGGGGGTGAATTGACCAGGGAGTGAACTGACATGTACCCGTAATATTCAACTTTTATCTAGAACAGATATGAACGGCTTTTCATTGATATTTTTATTTATTTATCTATTAAAGGGGGGGGGAGTGTCATTTGGGCGGGGGGGGGGGTGGTTGACAAATGCCAAGCAGAACTATTTTATATGAAGAATTCAATAATTCTATTATAATGGGTTTCACTAAATCATTCAGAATTATCTAATGAAACCGATTATAAAATAATATACAAGTACTATTTAAGAAATAAGTATGGAACCCGTCAGGATTTTTCACACGAAGTTTTCAAATTCATTCCTCAACCCCCCTAATGTCATACCCCCCCCCCCAAATCCTTCCTTTAAAAATTGCTGTAACTACCCTTGCAAACAACAAGTTTAGGCTTAGCCCTTAGGCTTGGGGTAGGCCAGCGTACGGAAGTTGTGACTAATAAAGAGTTTACGCATATTTTCCGGGGTCTGGGACATAATTTGGGTAGTCTTTACTTAAGTTTTAGAAGGAAAATTTTAGGGGGGGGGGGCTTATTCTATAGTAGGGTCACTTTTTTTATTTTAAGGTGAGCTTTGCAAAACATGTCTTCCTGGAGCCGGAGTGGGAAAAGCACGGCGTACCTCGTTCAAAATCAGTGGATCATTTCATGGAGCTGGTGCTGGTTGGTCTGTCCAAGAATCCCTATATGTCAGCGGAGAAGAAGCAGGATCACGTGAAGTGGTTCGCCAAGTGCTTCAAAGAAGAAATGGGCGGCAAATACAAGGAAATGTTTTAGAAAAACGTCTTTGTTATGGTAATTGTAATTGTAAACATTGCTGCGCCTTCTATGAATAAATTCATGTCCTTCATTTCAGATTAGCTTCTTTTATACGGGCATAGTTTAAGGAAGAGAAAAGACATCCAAAAACACATGTTGAACTTTGGGACAGCAATTGGAGTTATTTTGGATCCAATGGCAAAACCTGTAGTGCTTCACCGTATCATCACACCAAAAGTGCGTGATCAATACAGATCATAATTTTATTAACAAGTGACCTATCAAAGCCAGCAGTTGATAGATCCTGTGATCTCTAATATTCAACAGCAATACCAGGTAGAATACGAAAAGGAAAATGAAAATCTTGTGGAATATGAGGAAGAGGAGGAAGATGAACCGTTGACACGCATTTGGGCACCACCGCATTTGGGCTCTCGCATTTGGGCATCCCGCATATGGGCCCCGCATTTGGGCCCCGCGTTCGGGCCCCTGCGTTTGTGCCCCAATTCAAAAATTCAATATTTTTCAATCCTAAATTGAAATTTCTCTACATTTTATCGTCTTTTTTATTTCGCTACACTTTGCGTGCTACTATACTATGAACATAGTTTTCTTGACTAGGGCCTTTCGCATAAAGAAACTCTGGTATTTATACGGTATGCTGGTATGCATACATAAAATAACCTCAATATTCGGGTTTAATTCATGGATAAAATTGCGCATGACAGGATTGTGGAACAGATTGACTGGAATCGACGAAACGGACAGGACCTCTGCGAAAGCACTCGTAATCTTGCGATACCTAATAGCAGCTAGAAAATAACAACAAGTGTAGAACTCTATCTAGAAATAACCTTGTGACTGGCTCCTTCTTTTCCGGATCAACAGCAGCTAAGATTTTCTTCGGTGTCTGCATCTTATTCTTGTGTGTATTCTGCCAGCGCCTGTCCAGAACATTGTTGTATGCGGATAGCTTCTATGACAGTGGGGATTAAACCGGGCCTTTCATCTAAAAAGATTTACCGTCGAACACTCTTTGCATCTCATCAGCTTGTTGCCATGGATATCCTGTTCTCCGATGTAATTGTCCATATAGTACTTCGCACAAGCGCTTTCGTGAACTCGGCTGTATATCTTGAATGGAATACGGGCTCTCTTCGATAGATATAGCTGGAATTATATTATTGAGGAGAGAAATAGAGAAATTTTAGATGGTATAGTTTGTACAAGATTAGGCAAATATCCGAACACTGACATTTACACCTGAAACTAACCTAACACTAACACCTGAAACTAACCTGACACTAACACTTGAAACTAACCTAACACTAACACTAACCGCCATTTTAAACTAACCTAACCTAACACTAACATGTTAGTGTAGGGTTACTTTGAAAATCGATGTTAGTGTTAGGTTAGTTTAAATGTTAGCCTAACGTTAGGTTAGTGTTAGGAGTTAGTGTTAGTTATGAAAACACTGCGCACAGACAACTCTCTTTCGTATATAGGATTTATCTCATTTAGCCATACATTAGAATCTGTCGGAATACCGGGAATACCTGCGAGGGTTGGCTCATAACATCATCATGGATCAGTAAAAAGTTATTATCCTTCCTGATCTATTTTGTGGTTAAATGTGGTTCTCGGTGTTATTTTCTGTTGGAATAAAAATGTTGATGATTGATGTTGATGACACATAGACAGTGTGGATGATATACTACCGTATTTTCTCTATTAAACCCCCATGGGGGATTATTTTTCAACCCTAAAAAATCAGAAAAGATTGAGGTAGATTTCGAAATTTTCGCGTACTCAACCAAAATCTGAAAAGTGGAATCAGGAGTGCTCGTGCTAATCAAGAAAACGCAAAAAAACATATTTGCAAATGTCTGCTCTACGCTGAGATATAAGGTCCATATGGTGGGGGATTAATAGAGAAAATACGGTATTTCGAAAATGTATTGGACCATCACTTTTAAAGATCTGTATCGAATCGTCCCCTTTCAAAGACTTGTATCGAATAGTCCCTTTTAAGGACTTGTATCGAATACTCAAATACATAATTACTGTATTTGTTCAAAACTCGTATCGAATCATCCCTTTTAAAGAACTTCTATCGAATCGTCCTTGTATCAAATCGGTCGTTGTATCGAATCGTCACGTACCGGAGATTCAGGGCTACATACTACTGCAAAAAATTAAAAATTTGAAAAGTAACACCGAGAACAAGAAGTTTTAAAAATTTGACGCAAGATTTGGCATGGCGAGATCTGCGGATAAACATTTGCGCATACCACTTTTGCGGAGTGATTTTTGCGGATACAACTTCTGCGGACCTACATTTGCGGCAGGAATTTTGCACAACGACATTCGTAGACCGACATTTGCAGAGCGATTTAAGCAGAGGGATATTAGCGGAATCACTTTTGCGCCGCAACATTTGCGGATGTGACATTTGCGGAAATAACATTTCCGGAACTACATTAGCGGCAGGACATTTGCGGAACAAAATTTGCGGTGCGACATTTGCGGAAACGACATTTACGGAAATGACTTTTGCAAAGCGACATTTGCGGAATCACATAAAAAACCGTATACTCTATAGAAAGTCTTCAAAAAATACCATTTTTAGCAGTGCTTTTCAAGTATAACAACTAAAGACAATAAATTTATGGCTAGACTTTACTTGCCCCCCCCCCCCACGGCTGACCCACTTTCGAGGTGAATTTTTAAAAACCGATTGCATATTCGTGTTTCTCGACCCGGATTTTTACGGGAAATGATCATCAGATTCTGTGAAAGTGAAAAAAATTTTGGGATTTGCCTTGGTCCCCAAGGTAAAATTTTGGAAAAATTTGAAAAAAATATTTTTTAAATTGGCGCCTTTTGAATTTTAAAGGGATTTAGGCCGTATTGGGAGGAGAAGGGAATAAAAGGGGCCACTAATCACACATGGTCCCTAACAAGAAGATGTTGAACATAGTTTTGAATACTGGGGCCTACCGCATAAATAAACTCTGGTATGCATGCTTTTTTATGCATCCAGAGTCACTTTCGAGTGATTTGTGTCTAAGGTATGTGGGTGTGCGCATCTCAACTCCAAGCCCCCTGCGCCCCCGAAGGGGGCTTGAGAGTTAGAGATGCGCGCACTCACTTACCTTAGACATGATTCTGAGAAGTACTCTTGATCAAAAAATGCGTATAGAGTCTCTTTTTGCCACGGCCCAGTTGAAAGACATGGTGAGGCAGTCGAAGTATACATATATTTTATTTTCTATTGTTTTGACATGAAAGTGGCCCCTTTTTATTGCCTTCCCCTCCCAATACAGCCCTTAATCCCTTTAAAATTCAAAAGGCGCCAATTTAAAAAAATTTTTTTTTTCAAATTTTTCCAAAATTTCACCTTGGGGCCAAGGCAAATCTCAAAAAAAATTTTCACTTTCACAGAATCTAATGATCATTTCCAGTAAAAATCCGGGTCGAGAAACACGAATATGCAATCGGTTTTTAAAAATTCACCTCGAAAGTGGGTCAGCCGTGGGGGGGGGGGGCAAGTAAGTGTTACCAAATTTATACGGTAAACAATAAGTAAGTCGATAATATTTTGGGTCTTATGTCGTTTCCGCAAATGTCCTTCCCCAAATGTCGCTCCGCAAAAGTTATTTCCGTAAATGTCGTTTCCGCGAATGTCCTGCTGCTAATGTCGGTCTGTAATATCCTTCCTCTAACGTCACTCCTCTTATGTCGTTCCACATAAGTCGTTCTGCAAATGTCCTGCCGCTAATGACGGTCTGCAATAGTCGTATCCGTTAACGTTATGTCCGCAAATTCCCTTCTGCAAATGTGCATACGCAAATTTAGGTCCGCAAAAGTCTTTATGCAAATGTTACGTCCGCAAATGACCTGCCGCAAATGTTTATCCGCAGATCTCGCCGGGCCAAGATTTACATATTTTGACGGGAGATTTACACATTTTGACGGGTGTTTTCAGTCACAGTCTTCAACTATTCATATAGGTTACTCACAGCGTGCCAAATTCAAAAAAATTGCGAAAAGGCTATTTTCCCTGCTAGGACAAATATATTTGACAATTTTAAAAACCGGAGTTGGCGTAAGGAATGGTTCATGAAATTTATGATGAATAGCACTCCGACTTCACAAATAAATTTTTGAAAAATGTAGTGAACATCAAACATCACCTTAACGTATAATTGGGCGCTTCCATCAAGAAGTAAGGGCGCCTGTTCAAAACACTGTACATAACTTTATAGAATTCCTACCTATACTAAGCCCACAAAGCAGTAGCTAATCCCACAAACCAATATTTATTACATTCGCTCACATAATTTTCTCACAATATGAACAAGGAGAAGCAAAAACATGGATTGTATCACCCTTTCTTGGTTGACGGAGGCAAGAATTCAGTTTCATCTTCGGCCATTAAGTGCTCCCTGTCTTCACCCACACCATGCAGCATCTCTAGATCGTATAGTTCGCGCACTGAGTCGGTCATCATGTGAAGAACAATCTGTAAACAAAGAAGCCTGTTCATTTAATCACAAACTATAGGCATATGATCTTTGGCAAGTGCTCAGAGTCGGCAGTGTGTTGCTGATAGACCCCACCTAATCTCCACTCGACACCGTAAAATTTGCACGGATTTCCGTATTACTTTGAGGTTTCTAATTAAATATTCGAGCAATTTTATTTGAAAGCCCCAGCGGTGCTTAAAAATTCACACCCTTCCACCCATGCCCTTGCGGATCGGTTAGTTAATTGGCTTCCACAAAACTTCTATTTCTACACTGTAATTTTGTGTGCTGTATCCTTTTCGTATCCTGTAATTTTAAAAGGCTACAAACTTGTTTTCAATATTATCACATAAAATAAAAACATAATTGCCGTATTTATTCTAACTAGCATTACTGCGCCCGTCGAGCGCTGAATACCCTGTGATAGCTTCCTGAATTTCTAAATCCATTCACAGTGCGTCCCAAATTAGCCGCGAGATTTGTTTTGGCTATGACTTTTCGAATTTTTATATTTTGAGGATATTTTTTTTATTCGAAAAAAGGAAGCTTTGCCATTTTGTTTGTTAATCTTATTTGTCATTTTCTGACTGAGTTTTGGTTTTTCGGCGAACTGTACAACTTTTGCCTTTTTATTAGCTATTTTCAATCATTTTCAGCAACGAATAATCGTAAGAGCAGAAAGCGTGGACAGTAATCTGGTTCGGAATGCACGGCTCTCCAAAGTGCAACGCAAACATCGAAAAAGCTCGGAAGACATGCAAAACCACTTTTGTGTTTAAGCCGATTTTCTTTCAATTTTTGCAAACTTACGTCTAATATCTCACTGGAACACGATTCTAATTTTTCAGTAATTAGGGGGCAAAATTAAACACCACCCGTGAAATGAGCTACAAAATGGTGGCTAACTTGCCTAAGAGTAGTCTGCGAAAAATGTGTCAGAAAACACAATGCCAAAAACACGATTTTGAATTAGGTGGTGTCGGTTTATTAGAATAGAAACGGTAATCCAGCAGCAACGTCTCTTTTTAAAAACACAAAGAAAGCTTTTTTTTGTACCAAATTTTCTCTCTTTAATCTCTTTAAATCTCTTTAATTTTTCAACCTTTTGCACAACGTGATAACACCATCATGTAGCCCAACGATTCTAGTTTCTTACGGAATATAACTGTTTGCAAGATATTTTCAAAATGATTAACAAGAAATCAAAAGTATGGACTGACTTATTTTTTTGGCTTGTTCCATACTTTCAATTTTTTGTAAAGCATATCTTTTTAAAGCATATCTTTGAAGGCATCTTGCAAAAAGTTATACTTCCTGAGAAACTAGAATGCCCAGTCTATTTGATAGCCGTATCACTTTGAAAAAGATCAAAAATTGATGAAAAAGGGAACAAATAAAAAAACATAATTAGCATAGTCTCTGTCATCACAATTATCTGAAGGAAAAACTCACGCTACCCATGTCGAGAACAAACCATCCGGCAGAGTTCTTTATTTTGTCGGGAATTTGGCCGTTCTAAAACAAGAAATTTAGAAGAAATAAACACGGGAAAGGCCGTAGGTCCTGAAGGTATATTATTGTGCAGAACTTCACGCTGAACACGATGATGAAAAAAAATTGAAAAAAGTTACTATATGGTAGTCCGCTGCCCTTGTAAACCGACCAAGTCATAATTTTTGCCTATGCAACTTCAAAGACAGAGACTATGGCAATTATTTTGATAGATTAATCTGATTTCGTATTCAAAAAAAAAAAGCGCGGATCACGAGCTTTCTAATGAAATATCGTTGGAGTATTTATGACGGTTGAATGAAAAAATTTTGGCTCAAATAAATCATTAGGTTTCTTTTCAAAAACGTTGTTCATACAAAAAATGCACAAAAAGTGTGAAAACGACATTTTTAATTAATGGTGTACTATTCGGCAGAGCATGAAAAACTAACCTGAATTTCTGACACCGGATTCGTGTTCAGCAAGATCAATTTACTTGATAAACTGCCCGGAGCAACAGAACCTTTGGGGCCCACTCGCCAGAACCAAAGGGGTCCCACTCGCCAGAACCAAAGGGGTCCCACTCGCCAGAACCAAAGGGGTCCCACTCGCCAGAACCAGGGGTCCACTCGCCAGAACCAAGGGGTCCCACTCGCCAGAACCAAAGGGGTCCACTCGCCAGAAGCAAAGGGGTCCCAGGAGGTACCAATGAATTGTCAAATGCTTTCCAGCCACCAGAAGTCGAACGAGACGTCGCTGAACCGGAAGTGCAGGGTGACGTTGCTGTACAAATCGAGGGACTTCCGAGCGGATTGGTGGTGGGATCAGCCGTGGCCGTTAAGCGGGAAAAAGAAGATTTTGTGCAGTCGTCGTAGAGATGTCCGCCGAAGAAATCACAGTTCAGTTTGGCACAGGAAAGCGGTTCCCTTATCGACGCTATCTATAAAATAAAATAATGTCTTTCTGTCTGAATAGGTCATTGTATGTGAATAGTATTGCATTGTATGTGAATGATAATTAAATAAAGATTTAAATAAAGTTTGTGAATGGGACCCCCTGGTTCTGGCGAGTGGGACCCTCTGGTTCTGCCGAGTGGGACCCCTTTGCTTCTGGCGAGTGGGACCCTCTGGTTCTGCCGAGTGGGACCCCTTTGGTTCTGGCGAGTGGACCCTTTGGTTCTGGCGAGTGGGACCCTTTGGTTCTGGCGAGTGGGACCCCTTGGTTCTGGCGAGTGGGACCCTTTGGTTCTGGCGAGTGGACCCCTTTGGTTCTGGCGAGTGGGCCCCAAATAAATAAAACACAACTGAGTAAAAATTAAAAATGAGGATATTTTTCGCATAAGAAACAACGCGGAAATTCAGAATGAAAACAATTTAAAAAAAACAATGGCAAAAGATAGCAGGGACCCCTTTGGTTCTGCCGAGTGGGACCCTTTGGTTCTGGCGAGTGGGACCCCTTTGGTTCTGGCGAGTGGGACCCCTTTGGTTCTGGCGAGTGGGGCCCAAAGGTTCTGGATAGCCAACTGCCCTTTGGTTCTCACACTCACTGTCAAATTTCGAATTCCGCTCGAGACAAAAACAATTAAAATTCGAATTTTTCAAATTTTAAATAACTTTGCTCTCGAGAGCGATCGACAGTGAGTGTGAGAACCAAAGGGCAGTTTCTCGAGTAAGTTGACTATACTGACACGAATCCGGTGTCAGAAATTTAGGGTTCTCTAGCGAAATTTAAGATTTAGGTCAAGATGATTTTTGGAACATACTTTTGAACGTTTGCTTGATACTCCAAAAGCCTTGTTATGGATTACTTCAGAGCATTATCTGTGCAGTTTTCCCTGCTCTGCCGAATAGTACACTATTAATTAAAAAATGTCGTTTTCACACTTTTTGTGCATTTTTTGTATGAACAACGTTTTTGAAAAGAAACCTAATGATTTATTTGAGCCAAAATTTTTTTCATTCAACCGTCATAAATACTCCAACGATATTTCATTAGAAAGCTCGTGATCCGCGCTTTCTTTTGAATACGAAATCAGATTAATCTATCAAAATGATTGGCATAGTCTCTGTCTTTGAAGTTGCACAGGCAAAAGTTGTGACTTAGTCGGTTTACAAGGGCAGCGGACCCCCATATAGTAACTTTTTTCAATTTTTTTTCATCATCGTGTTCAGCGTGAAGTTCTGCACAAAAATATACCTTCAGGAGCTACGGCCTTTCCCGCCTTAAAGAAATTGTCAGAAGAGGAGGGACTTTCATATACGCATCGCCTAGGTTGTCGAACATAAAGTTCGAGTGGAAAATAAAAATCTTTTCATAATATAATTTCTTGTTTTATATTTTTCTTAGTTTACAGATTTTCTACACTTTCCTATAAATTATTTTTGTTGTAAATTTGTTGATCAAAAGATCTACAATTTCCGCCTTTCCTTTCCGATTGTGCTTGAGGATGGGGGAGCACCCCATCCAGGCAATCCCCCTTTTTTATCATTCTAATATATTTCTTCATATTTGAGCCTATTGCTCTCTAAATTTTTATAAATAATAATATGTGCTCTTTATGCACCACATTCTAAAATTCAACACATATCAACACAAACAAATATTTTTCGACTTGAGAATTGAACATTAATTCTCAACATAGGTCAAAGGTTTTGATGACCTCGTTTTTACATCCTTTAATCTACAGGTTTGATGTCAAAATGATCATGACACTCTTAACTACCTAATAAAATCCAATACATCCCACACAGGTCTGTCATTTTGCATGAAATCCCATCTGACAGTGCAGCAGTGCTGGAAATGATTGCAATCGATTGCTCTATAATTTTTGACCCTAAAGTCAGCGAAGTTGCTAAAAAGTAGAACAAAACGAATAGGGTGGGCACCCAATGCAATGAAGCCTGTGACCGATAGGCTATGCGTATAGGAAGCTCCCTTCTTTAAAAAAACATGAATAAGAATACGACATCAAAGAAGTAGAGTAGTAATAGTCCTATGTTGTTCATTCACCGTTTTTTTCTTTAATGGACACCCCTGCTCCCAATGCTCCTAATACGTATACCCTAATATTTCTTGACTGATATTTCACAATCAGTGCCATTTTTCGTTGACAATTTCAACATTTTTATAATAAAGCCCCCGGGAGTCTATCAAAAGAAATACGGTAGATGACCGAATTTTGTAACGACATTATTAGCACCTCCGAAAATTCTAAAAAAACTCAAGCCTGGGCAAAAACACAGATTTCGGTGGGACACTTAGTCAAAAGACTCATATTCTACAATTTCACTACTGCGCTAGCTTGGATACCCTAAGCACAACTAATTTTAACAAACCGGATAAAAGAAGTTAAGCTTGAGAAATTTTCGAATACTCTGCGTAACAGCGTCAGCATGACGGTCATTTTGAGAAGAGCAGATGATCAGGTAGGGATGAGTGCACTGATTGATCGGCACCTTTAAGCACACGATGTCCTTGGCTCGCAGCTCTCGAAGCAGTTCTACCACACGTTCAGGAGTCGCTTCTTTGACTGGTCGGAGATTCTTTTTAATAGCGGCTCGCATTTTCTGTTCTGAAAGCAAACAATAATATTATTGGATTAGACCCACCGATCGTCATCTCTTATAAGTCTGAGATAAGAGTTTTTGGTACAAAATATCAAAGTCAAAGTTCACCCAGTGTTTATAGCCAAGTAATGCCATTACCAGGTTATTTATACGCCAAAATAATAAAAGCTCAAACTTGTGTTTTAAACTTATATGGGCTAAATTAAGGATCTTAACACAAGACAGTCCGTGGTCTTGTTGACTTGGTTGAAAACATTGAAACCGATGTGCACGTTGGCTACGCCAGTTACGAAAATATAGCGGGTCGGAAATTGAACAATGCAGGCTTCGATATTTTTTTCAAAAAACCACTTCTGGCAACTTTTTCGGATGTAGGACGTAAAAAGTACCGGGTTATACATACGCAAAAAATTCTACTGTGAAGTAAACTTTAGATAAAATAGATTTTAGACCCAGTGAACTGTCAGTTTCGACCACATGAATTCTATTCCGGGTTTTATCGAGATTTAACAGCATGAAGGGTAGACCATACATGGGTGCAAAAAATCTAACCATAAAATTTTAAAGCTAAATGCAAACCTGCTTTCTTTGATGGCCTTTCCTCCTCAGTTTCTTTTTTCTCATCCTCTTGTTGCTCGTCTTCTTCATAGTATTCCTCCACATATTGGCTGTAATATTCGTTCATTTGACGGACCTGGATTTTAAAAGTTTCAGTTATTAATAAGTAGACACGTGAGCAAAAAGAGTGGTCGAACTGTCTACGAAACATTTTTCACACATTTGTATCTATCACATATATTGCAGCTTTTTTCCTTTTTTTAACCAGTAGCGGTAGGAATAAGCTTGACTTTTAAAGGGGCATACCAGCGCGTTTCATAAAGTTAAGGCGGGGACAGCAATTTTTTTGAATCGCCATATTTTTCATTCGTTTTACATCAAATCTGATGTAGATGACCTTATACTACTTTTGAAACTGGCCAGAAAACTTAAAAAATTTAGATGAGAAAGTATGTGAAAACTTTACGAGAAAGAAAAGAGCCGCTGGTCCCCACATTTATCTCTATATGCCCCTTTAACTCTACTTTTACCTTTAGCTTTTCATGGTGTGTCTAATTGGAAAAAATCGGAAATAGATTGTGGCATTCTGTTTTTCGAATTTTTTATTTTTTTCTTAACTTTTTTTACTTTTTCACCTTAAATGTCTTTTGCGCAATATTCACTCACTAGTTTTTTGGGTAATATTTTATTTTGCCCCCTAATTACTGAAAAATTCCCCCTATTTTTAAATTGATTTTTTTCTTAATTTTTACGTTTATTTTTCAAAAATGTTTAACTACCATGTAGCGCAAGATCTCAGCTTTATCATCAAACTCCACTGAGCCATTTGAAGAATGTAGAAATTCAGGGGTTTGAATTTTTTGTTTGTGTTTTTTTGTTTGTTTTCACACCAAAGTTTTTGTAGTATTACAACAAATTTAGACTTTAAAAGGTAGCCAAGATTCTCCGCTACAAACTGAGAAGAAAAATCTATGCTGATATATTTAACTTTGGAGTTTTCACAAACAAAATATTGTGGATTAAAATTTCCCCCTTTTACACTTTTTAGTTACACCTTTATTATGAAATTTCATAAAATTTTTGCTTATTTTAAAATGGATGAAATTGATTTCTCCCGTCTATTTTCTTAAATCTCCCGCCTTTTGTCTTAAATTACCCGTTTAATTTTTAAAATTGAATTTTCTCCTTTATTTTAATATAACTTTTCAAAAACATTTATACCATCATGTAACCTGGATCTTAGCTTTCTTATGAGTTACAACAATCAACTGTATAATGTCAAAAGTGAAGAGATATACCAACTAGAAGAAAGTAAGTTTTCGGTTTATATTCAATTTGAATAGTATACATTCATTTATATTCATTTGAATAGTTTTCTATATCTTAATTTTTTTAAGATTTTTAATTTTTATATTTTACAATTAAAATTTTCAGCTCATTAGAAAATCGAGATCCGGGGCTACATGATGACGTAAAATTTTAAAAAAAAAGTTACGTTAATATAAGGTCAAGAATTCAATTTTAAAATAAAGCGCGAGATTTAAAATAAAAAGCGAGTAATTTAAGAAAAGCGGGGTTTTATACCCATCCTTTTAAAATCAAATCTAACAACTTTGTAGAGAACGCTTTTAGCTATCCGATGCAACTTATAACGAGACTGGCTCTTGACAAAATTTGAAATTTCGTGTGGGCAGAAGTTTTTTTCTGATTTTCGTGCCCGGAAAATGACCCCAGTTATGGAACTGCATCATTGCTCAAGTTTTAATGTTGAAATTTTAAAATTCGCCTGTCGGCGCCGTCGAGGTTGTATAGAATCATAATTTTTCGGATATTTATCAACATTTTACTCATTTTTCGAGTAAAAGAAAATTTCCTTATTATTTTTGTTTCAAAATTAACTAATTAATAAATTTTATTCTAGCACAAAAGGCATTATATTAATTTCTCCTTTCCCAATTCTCTGGCACCCTTAAAAAATTTTGCGGCCGCAAAATATAATACTGATTTTCTCGGGGGTTGAGATATTTTCCCTTATTGGTGCCCCACTTCAGATTTTTTTTCAAAACGATGTAGGTTAAATGGAATTGAAATTTTGAAAAACGGTGTAGGTAAAATGGCCTAAAAATTTTTGGTGAACACAAAACCCACCATCCCCCCCCCCCCCGCCCTCAGAAATTTCTGGCTACGCCTCTGCCTGGCAGACAATACAAAAAACATGTAAATGAATCGAGCCATGGACCAATTGACCGAGCAACCGTATGTAGACCGCACCTGTTCCAAATCTTCTTTCAGTTTATCTTCTTCAGACAGTTTTTTCCTCCTAAGTTCCTGTTTTTCCTGTTCCAATTCTAGCAGACTTTTTTGATGAGAGCAGCTTCTTGAAATTACACTTGACGGATTCAGATATAATTTTGCAGGGTAAGCATTTTGACCGGCAGCAACAAACGATGTCTTAATATTCTGACAAAAAGCCTGGAGTTCATCTGAAATATTGTGGTAAATTTTTGCTTGAGTTCGCGATTGAAAAAAGCAAGGTTCACTGTGCAAAATGCAATTATTTGGTGTTCGGTTGGAGCCATATAAAAATTATTTATTATTTGAATTAGTCGAATTCACAAAAAGAATTACAGAATAATTTAAACAATATAAAAATGAAGCTGAAACCTAAAGAATCTTAGGCTTTGCCAAAGTCAGGGATGAGCATTTCTGCCTATTCCTTATGATGATAGGCGGAATTTAAGTGAAAAGAAAGCCGCCTAAATTTGCCTACTTTAGTTCACCCCCTAAATTAGGTGACCTGCCTAATTTAGGCGACTCTTTTAATTGAAACCACAGGGGGACCAAGCTCTTTCACGTAGTATTTGACCTGTTAAATTTCCAGAAAATTACGAAACAAAGCTACAACCACCTGAATTTTCGTCAAAAAGACCATGGTTTTCTGAAGGGTTTTGGGGTCAAATTGTTTCTGCTTAAATTTCCTATAGTTTTGTTTTGTCTTGCGAGTCTTCGCACTAGTTCTGTTGCATTTTTTACACTGAACATTTTGGTATATATAGACCACAAACTTTTTGAAAATTTGGTCAGAAATAATCCAAACAAGGTATCCTCAAATTTGGATACCACGGGAACTGCTGGTCTTACCTCTTTTTTTGTGATTTTTGAGTCAGTTTTACAATTTTTTGTGCTGGAAATTATAAGAGCTTGTAGCTCATGAACTTCTCAACAAGTATTAACTCAAGATCGAGCAGTTATACACAGTCATGACACGTAAATTTAACAGGTCGGAAAATGGTAATCTTGTGAGTTTGACGATGGTTTTTGACCTTTTGCATACAAATCGCCACTCACATACACTCATTCGAAAAGGCCGATTTTCAGGGCCATTTGACATATCAGAGTCGAAAATGCAGTCTGCAGATAAGCGATTTCTGCTTACCGTGAAATTTTCTAGTGTTTTACACTTTTGTTGAAATGTTGGGGTATTCGAGAGAGGTATTAGGCCATTTCATCACATCCAAAGACCCATACTCACGGGGTTCTATAATTATAGACGAGTTCATTAGTTAGAGTATGCGCATAAAGAGATTTAAACCTGTGACCAGGCGATGCGGATATAAAGTTTCCTTCCCCTTTAAAAAAGCTTGAGAGGCATTTTTAGGGCTTTCATCTTTTGAAACCTCTTGATCTTTCCATTTCTCAAATTGCCAGCGGAGTTTAAAACTAATTAAAAAGCTAATATCCAGGGCTACAAAATACATCAAAGGTTTTTAAAACAATGATAACTAAATTCAAAGAAAAATGGCAATATGAAATTCGGGGATGCAAAAGTAAATTTTGAGGGGAATTCAGTCTTTTGAGGGGGTATTTCAGTTACAGCATCCAAAAACTGGCTCAAAACATGCTGCTCAAACCGTTTTCAAGGGAAGGGCATTAAGCTGCTTTCAAGAGAAAATGCGGTATCACCACACACTCAGAGGTACACATTTACTGAGGAACATAACAAAGGATTCGACACTGACTAGAATTCCTAAAAAATATCAAGACTAAATTTGACAAAAAATAATAAAAGTGCAAAAGTGTAATAAGCTAAAAATATCGGAATACTTGAAACAATAATAGCCCCCACTTGATTGTACCTAGAAATAGACCAGGTTGACAAGAAGTGGCTTTTTACAAAATAATTTTTTTCCCTTTCATTGCTTGGTTCTTGTGTATTCTATCAGCGCATCTAATTTTTTTATGTACCCACATCAATACACATTCCTTGTGCTATTAAAGAAACCTAAAAATCGCATATTATAAAGTAAATTCGAAGTATTACGAATTTCATAAAATTTCACAAAAATTGAGTGGCCTCAGATGTGGCTTGAAAACCACTTCTTTGCCAATTCGGTTAATCCTGAACCCCAACAACATTGAAATTGGTGAACAAACAACAAATACAAGAATTTTTTTATTCGCGAAAAGTAGAACACAAATTGAAAACTCACCGATTTCGGATTATTTCGGAAAGGATAATTAATTGCGGGG
Source organism: Ditylenchus dipsaci (assembly GCA_004194705.1). Classification (NCBI taxonomy): domain Eukaryota; kingdom Metazoa; phylum Nematoda; class Chromadorea; order Rhabditida; family Anguinidae; genus Ditylenchus; species Ditylenchus dipsaci. Next base: position 6,063 of record SADC01001290.1, on the reverse strand, counting down.
GTTAGGATACAATCTAACTGGTGGCTATTCTTCAATTACCAATAAACCACGCCAAAAGTAATAAAATTTATCGCTTTATTTGTCCTTCATACTCCACAATAACAGCTCTAGCCTAATTGCAGATGTGGAAACCGATCAGGACCCTGTAAATTTAGATTTTTGTTTACTTGATTAATTTCAAACCATAGTTAAGATTTTGTTTTTGGCAAAAATGGGTACTTTTGTATGAAAAACGAAAAAAAATGCGAAAAAAACCGACATACCGTATTTATCTATTAATGAACCCGGTTCATTATTTTTCAACCCCTCTCGAGGGGGGTTCATTATTAGAGAGGGGTTCATTATTAGATAGGGGTTCATTATTTTACAAACAACTAACGCAGAGTCACTGAAAAAATTTGAGCCGCGAAAGTTTTGTGTGCAGACTGTCTAATTATTTTCACCAGTACGGTTTTTGTCTGTTGTTCAATAGCTGTTGTGTACTTGGTTGTTATTCCATGATCATTCTCCTCCTTTCAGATGCGCTTAAACGAAGATCAGCAAGCGCAGAGCAAGGCGCTGCAGGAATGAAACAACAACTTGGAAGCGCGAGGCCATTCTGCGAGATGAAGAAGAGCAAATAGGACAGGATGTCAGTGGTCAAGAGGTAGCTTTTGAAAGTACACACTTCTTTAGTTAATACCGTATTACGAAAATTTCACGGGACGGCTTACATCCAGGAGGAATATGCAAAGTTCATCTAGGCACCTTTTTTTTCATTTTAATGCTTTCTTCAATTGTTATCTTTCCAGGCCCCAAGCCTCTGATGGCCAACTCCCTTCAAGGAAAAGATTCGCCCTATTACGCCACTCGATGAGCAACGGAGATCGGCAGAACCTCCAGCTGCAGGAAACCCGGAAGCCCCGTTATTGGAAGTGGTATTGAATTAAGTAGATAGCGCTTTGACAGGACATCAGCATAAAGAGGTTTTTCAAATCTTTTAAAGGTTCAATATTTGGTAAGTTGAGCTTTGATATTTGCATGTCTTCAGTGAGCGCGCTCACGATACCGACGGATAGATCAGGGAGAGACAAAAATTGCATGCTTCAACGGCGGAGGGATCATTCAGTACTAGAAGTCTGGAGCTTCTCAAAAGCATTAATCGAAGCAATTGGCGCAAGATAGTTGCAGCGGCGAGAAAGGAGCCGGAATGTCTGATGATGAGACGAAGATTATCTGGATAATCTTCAAGATGATGTAGAATTTCTTGTTGCTGCTATGAGATTTTTGATAGTGGATGAAAGAAATTTCTGCTTTGTGTAATCGTTCTTCTTTCAGTTATAGGGGGGGTTCATTATTAAGAGAGGGCGTTCATATTTTTCAACCTCTTGCTAGAGGGGTTCATTATTAGAGAGGGGTTCATTATTAGATAGGGGTTCATTAATAGAGAAAATACGGTAAACTGTTCTATGTCCGACTGACTTTATGACTTTTTCTGCGGCTGCAAATTACATTGATTGCATAACTCACTAGATGTTTGCCTCCATACCAACGCGTGACAATAACAATCAAGTTTTTGACTTTCATCATTGACAAAATTTTGAGCAGTTTAGGTCCAGCTCCTAAACTTGAAAATATTTTTGTAAAATGTAGATTTAAAAATAACATTCAAACCAAATTCCCCGTCGTCCTCACAGTCGTGCATATCAATTTTCTTGCCATTTGCATTGGCTCTCTCGACTTTCAGGCATAGATATTGTGAGTGGCTCGAGCTATTTTGGAGTTGCTTTTCAGCTGGGCAAGCACAGCCATTGCCTGTAATAATAAGTACTTATATGACATTTGGTGCCATTGGATAATAGGCTCTTCCTATTTTCCTTGATTTATATGATGTTTTGACTTATAAGACCATACTTGTTGATGAAAATGGGAATTCCACAAATTCAAATGCTCGCGGGACACTTTTTATTCCGAAATAATTATTTTAAATCATTCATTATGTATTGATCTTTATATACAGTCCGTTGCAAAATTATGGACGCACACCACTTTTTGGGAGTTTTGTCGTTTTTTTTCCAAAGAACCTTTGATCTCTTTTTTTTTATCATTTTTTATATCCAAAATAACCTGCGTTTACGAAAAAAAAATTTTACATATAGCTTGGTTTTTAATAAGTATAAGACAATTGATTTGAAAATTTGCTGTTGAAAATTTATGGACGCACTCTTAGCATTTTGTCTTTTCATGTGATTTCATAACCCATCATCATTTGAAATAATTTTATTTATTTTTAAGGCGTATAGACGTTTCGCAAATTTAGTAATCCTACTATTTTTGCGAAACGTTTCGCAAATTTAGTAATTTTACTATTTTTGCGAAACGTTTCGCAAATTTAGTAATTCTATTATTTATATATTGTATTTGCGCAATTTAAATATTTTTCATCTACGACCACTAATCGTATCCACAGTAACTGCACTTCGGTTGTAAATTCAGTTATCTGTTCTTTCGTTTGCATTGCTTTAATGAGGTTGATGTAGGATCCTTTTTCATGGATTATTTGTTTAGTGCTCATCATGAAGGTCTGGACTAACGAGTGTTGGACAAATGATCCCGATGTCGTCTATTGGCTGGGGGAAGTGCTTGATAAGAAGCTGAAGCAGAAGGACGTTGCCGCAAATTTTCTCAGGGATTTCGGTCGTGAATTTTCTCAGAAAGCTATCTCAAACCATGTTCCCAAGGCCGAAGGGATTAAGAAGGAGCAGCAAAAATCATGTAAGACATTGTTTATATTCACGAAGACTATTTTATGCCTGCTGACACTTTAGCTCGATCAAGTCCAAGCAGTTTGGGAAGATGAAGGCAGTGCAAAGGGTGCAAAGGGGTGAGCATGGTTACCACACTTTTCGCATCAGCAATGATCAAACAGAAAGGAAGAACTACTACATATGCTATCACTGCGGCGAGTAAGTGATCTTATATCTTTGCTCTCGTGTCTTGTTGTAAGCGCTGCGCACGTTAAGGATCAAGCGCAATCTGAAGAAGGAGGGAGGTGAACCGTTTCGAGTGCCAACGCTGCACGAAGCTACTGAAACCGGGAATGCATCGTCTTTGGCTCCCACCACGCCAATGCAAGGTCTACAAGGAGAGTGAAATCCTCGCCATGAATCTGGATAGGGAGTGCCGCCAAGAAGTCAGGACGCAAGCGGGAGCTCAGCCACAGACAACATTCGAGAAAGTAGGTTGTTTTAAAATTTAATTGTTCGATCGGGTTAAAGTGGTTGCTCTTTTAGTATCAGGAGAAAGCGCTGAAGATGTCTCAGGCGAAAGAAGAGGGCGTATTCAATCCTGCCTCCGTCAATATGCAATTCGGCTCTTATGAGGAAAAGAGGCAACAGTTATTCCGTTATCGGCGCCAAGGAGTACTAGTGGTGGAAACTGCAATTCCAGCAGGCCGTTCGAGTGGGGCGTATTGAAGGCGGAGTCAAAGTGAAGAGGAAGAACAGAAAATACGAGAAAATAAATGATCAACTCTGGGAATTGTGGGATGATTTTGATGTAAGGGCTTAAACTCTACCCATTTATTAACTATCTCATTTGCCTTTTTTCAGGCAAAGGCCAAGGATCGCAAGTCTGTTGATATTATGAGCCACTGCAAGGAATTTCTCTTAGCTGCCTCCCATTTGGTGCCCGATGTGAACAAGACAGGATTGAGGACAAAGAAGGCCGAGCAAGCTGCGAAGAACCGGAAGAAGCGAGCTACCGACCCAGTTCATGTGAACACGAAGAAGCCGAAGCAGTTCACTGAAGTCGCTTCAAACAATCGACTTGACAGGTTTGAATCACTTTTTTTCCTATTGTTCTATTTGGCTTTTCAGGAATCTCATCAGACGCCCTTGAAATGATTAACAACTTTGGATCAAAAGGGGAAGAAAAAGAGCAGCCGAATGAAGTGGTTGTTGAAAGGTTCGGGATCGCCGTGCGAGAGAGTGATATGGCTGAGCTAGCGCCGGGAGAATGGCTGAACGACAAATCATCAATTTCTACACAAGCCTGATCCAGGAGCGCGCAAACAACGATCCAAGTCTTCCGAGGGTGCTCGCGATGGACACATTCTTCTATCAGGGTTTGTCGAGGCAAGGGCCTGTGACAATGTCAAAATGGGTCGAGCGAGTGGACTTGTTCAAGGCCGACATAATTCTGTTCCCAATTCATCAACCAGGGCATTGGTGCTTGGCGGTAAGAATCTTTGTAATTTAGCTTGTCGGGATTTTGTGGGATTTTAGGTTGCTCACGTGAAGGGGGAAGCATCAACTACTATGACTCACTATATGGAGATGACAATGGATGTATTCACCGACTACAGTAGCCTTTAATAGTTCATTGACCATATTCATCTTGCTTATTTTATTTTAGAGAGTTCTTTGATTGTGAGGCGAAGCTGAGAAGAGTAGATGTGGCGCCAATGGGCTGGACTACCTCAGTGCCAAGAGTATTATCTAAAATCCTTCGATCTGTTCATCAAAATTCCGCTAATTATAGGATATTCCCCGTGCAAACGAATGGATGCGATTGCGTCGTTTTCGTCTGTGCCTACGCGGAGTGCTTTCTGTCCGGGCGCCGATGAACTTCGCCCAGGCTGACATGAAGAGAATCAGAAAAAATATGATGGATGAAATCACGAATTGCATTTTGTTTTAACCGTTGCTTAACAGTTGTTATGTTTCTTCGCTGAATTGATTTGAATAAAGCTAGGTTTTTGCATTTCGTAGTGCTGGTTGCTATAAGATATCCGAACCACATCGGCCTTTCTGGATGTAGTGTTTGAGCCAGTAAAATGTAAAAATTTGGCCTGGGAATGCGGGGCGGTTTGCGCGTTACCCGCGCTTGAAAAACACGTGGTTACCTGCAAAAATATTTGAATTTGAGCAAATACATATATGAAATAGTAGAATTACTAAATTTGCGAAACGTTTCGCAAAAATAGTAGAATTACTAATTTGCGAAACGTCTACGCACCATTTTTAACGATGTTTCCTTTATCAATAACTAGTTTTTAGGAGATGCAAAGCGGGCCAGTTCTCACAGAAATGAAAAAGTCAAATTTCTGCACTGCGAGCAGAAAACATCAGGGCCACCACAGCTAAAGTATTTTTGGAGTAAAAAAATGTCCCGCGCGCGTTTTAATTCGCCAAATTTTTATAGTCATGGACAAGTAAGGGCACTATAGGACTAACTTAATTTTTTTTTAAACTACAAGAAACCAAGAAAAAATGTATGAGTGCACCTTAAAACATGGTGACCAACTCTACACCACACAAGCCAAAAAAAACACAAAGTGGGCAAGTTGAAAAATGCGCTTTATTGTAGTATAGGTTGGTATTTCTCATTGGCGAGTATGGGAGTGCTAGTCAAACTTTTAATTTAAAAAAACGCCTTACGGACATTATTCCAGGGTATCGATCTCTAAAATTTTTAAATAAGGACATTTGGGTAAAAAAAAAGACCTTTCGACCATTTTTGAAGGAAAATAGGCCATTTTTATCTAGTGCTTATTGCAGGGATGCCATCTAAAAAATTTAAAAAAGGACATTTGGTCAAAAACAGGAATTTGAAGGAACAAGACCATTTTATCTAGTGCTTATTGCCATTTGAAGCAAAAAAGGATTTTGACTGAAATTTCAAAAATAAAAAAGTTGAGATCCCAAAAATCGATACCGTGCCTTATCACCCTGTTGCTTTTTTCGCATTTTTTGTAAAAAACACAATTTTTTAAAAGTTACCTCAGGAGACCAAGCTGATTTTTATGGTCGAAAATGTTTGCAATCATAAGGTTAAGAAACTTACTTCTTCTTTGAATCAACAGCTGCAACATGGGCTTGAAAAATGCTTTTCTATCCTCTAATATAGGTCCACTGAAGATTTTGAAAGACAGAGTCGTTGAGTGGTTGAGGGCATGGGATCCTGAGCTATCCTAACTGATTCATGACCATCTACTCGTTACTCCTTTTTAGACTTTCATAATATAATTCTAGGGCTGTTTCAACTATGCCGTAAAGAACTGGCTGGTCTGGGTGTTCGGCA